>JAQGAZ010003230.1:0-12671 GCA_034692225.1 Polydesmus complanatus
CTATTAAAAAAATAAGCATTAAGATATCTCTATTATTAACGGTGCTATAGTAAAAAAAGGCGAAATTTGTTACAGAGAAGCCCCGTTCTACGGTAATTGAAAAAAAAAAAGTGAATGAGAGAAAGTCTTTTTTATTTATTTGTTTATTGATTTATTAACTACCAAAAATATCCCCGAGAGTTTATCTCGCCGAGAAAATTTAATTTATGAGGGTTAAAAAAAAATTAAATTGCTTAATATCAGTAATTGATATCAGAATTTTTTTTATTAATTTTACGACGCTCTTTTATTACGATTTTTATATTCCGGATGTTGTAAAATATATATATTTTTTTTTTTCAAAAAAAATTTTGTAATTAAAATAATTTTTTTTTTATTATTTTTTTTTTTTAACAGATTGAATTAAAAAGTGAATTTTATTGATTTATTAACACAAATGTAAGCGTTGATTAACGAAGCCAGTTAACTCCCATCACAAATGATTTACGTTTAAAAGTGGGACAATTTAAACGCGTGAAACGTTTTTTTTTTAAACTTTAAAAAAAAAAAATAATAATAATAAATTAACAATTTTATTTTATTTTTTATTTTTTTATGTTTATTATTTGTGGTAAAATTGCGGCTAATTGACGTGGCGGGATATTTGACACGTGCATTCTTACGCGTGCAGGTGTTCGTTCGTTTGTTTACATTTTGATGGATATTATGTACAATTTCCTATTATTTAAATTTAATCAAAAATAAAGTGATTTTTTTTTTCTCTCTCCGAGGTTTTTTCCACTCGAAAAAACTTTAAACTTAAAAAAAATAAATAAATAAAAAAAAAACATTTTTTTTGATTAATATTTCGTTGCCTTTGGGACATATAGTTTTATTATCTTAGTTCAACTGCTTAGTATTTAACATGGCAGTTTAAGCATAATTATAATCTCTCTCTTTAAATCAATTCCAGATTGGAAAAATTCGTTAAATTAATACGTTAGTAACTGTTTGTTTACATAGTTATTGCGCATGCGCAAAAAACTTTTTTTTTTTTAAAAAAAAAAAAATTTCTTTTGTTTAATTTTTAACGAGAAAATTAGCGTTGAGTTTAATTAATTTTGCTCGGGATGAGCCGTGTACTCATTCTTCTTCTTCTTTTTCCCGCTACCACGCATGCGCACTTTTTAGAATAGAACAGATTGTGTATTAGATTGTTAACAAAGTGGAAGTGATGTTTACTAAACACGATCATAAGGGCAGATTAGAAAAAAAAATGATCATTGGGCCCCAGCAGGGGGGCTCGCGGGGTAACTTACGATTATATCTGCGTTGACCGATATACATGTAGTGCAGTGAGTTGAGTGAGGCTAAGCTTCTTGTGACCCAAAGTGACATTAAGGTGAAACGAGTTTCCGCCGCTTTAATACACAGCCATAACAATAATAATATACAATACAATAGATAGAAAAATCAGCACAGGATGATACAGGGTGTCATTAGTGCAGGAATCTTATACACAAAAGGGGAAAAAAGAGAAAACAAAATCTCTTATCACGAAATCAATTCATAAATTTTGTTTTTTTTATTCAAATTTTGTTTAAAAAAAAAAAAAAAAAACACCAAACTATTGTAAACTTTTTTGAAGCAGTAAGAGTAAAAATAAAATAGGATGAAAGTACCGAAAATTAAATTTCAAAAAAATGGGCACTTTCAGCTTTTTTTAATTTTTGCTACCGGTACTGTACTGCAAATTTAATAAAGGTGAAAGTTTTATTTAACAAAAAAAAAATTTTAATTACTGTATACAGTAGCCTACAGTATCAAATTATTTGTTAAAAAAAATTCTCTAAAATTCAATAAATAAATTTAAGAAAAAAAAAGAAAATTTTTTTTGAATGTGATTTTGAAAATGGTTTAAGAGGTGCCCAGTTTTTATCGGATTTTAACGGAGGGGAAACATTTTTATTCTTATGAAAATAATTTTATTTTTTTTATTTTTTTTTTTGGCATTTGAATATGGGTTATTTATGTCACGCAACGAATCATTGTTCTTCGCAGATGTTTACGTAACGGCGGCACCTGCGAGTCGACGTAACGCAATCTGAGCCTATTTTTTATTCAAATTTTTTTTTTTTTTAAATGTAATTTTTTTTTTTATTTTTATTTATTTATTTAACCCGCGTTCGAATGTCATTAACTTTTGGTTGTGTAGTGGACAAAACGTCTGAGCTTTGAAAAGTAGATTAAATGTGACGTAAGTAGAACGCGCGTCATTACGCAGGGTCAAACGGATCGCAGAAATACGAAATAAGTTTACTTTTTTTTTTATTTTTTTGAATTGATAAGTACTCTCTATCTCACTCACTCTCTCATTAATATAATATTATAGAATAGAAAAAGAAAAAAAAGTGAGTAAATGCAGTGAAAGAAATCTAGAAAAATAGGTTAGCGGAGAACAAAATTTCACCGAGCTTTCCATTTTAATGGACATTATTGAGCTTTGAAAATTATTTTGAAATACACGTAATGCTCAATATTATGAAATTTTGCTTTTTTTTTTATTATATTATTTAATAGGTACAAATTTTTTATTTATATCTAGGAATGAAAATAGAAATTTAATGTATATAATTTTTTCTTGAAGAATTCTTTGAAAATTCAATTTATGGAATTTTTTTTTTTTGGTTTTAACCTTTAATTTCGAGATTTATTATTAGAATTTATTATAAATAAGCCTAGTTTCAATTTTACGATGAGTTTCAATGGTTGTAGCAATAATTTCAACGGACTAAAAAAAATTCGTTGTAGGTAAATTAAATTTCGTTGTACTGGATATTACTACTGTATTTGAATTTCGCTGTACTGAGTCATTAATTTTGCGTTGTATCGATGCAACGATAGTTTTACATACAATAGGTAGCCTACAAATTTCACTCATTTACGTGTTAATAATACGTAAGAAAGATCAAAATATAGCTTAAATTTGGAAGATGCAGAATGACATTCTCCTGGTAAATGGTACATGTAATTGAAAAATTGTAAGGACGCAACTTTGAAAATACGAGATGGAGGAGAGAATTTAATGAAATTTCGTATTTATGAATTTTGAGAATATTTTTTTTTTAGACTTTAAAAAAAAAAAATATTTTATTTGCGCATTTAAATAAATTTAAAAAAAAAAAAAAATTTAAGACCTGTTTTTTTTAACTTTACAAAATAAAAAAATAAAAATCTTTAAGTAAATGAAAAAAAAAATTTAAGGTTAAAGAAATGTGTTAAAAAAGCAAAGAAAAGCTTTTTTTTTATGAACTGCCGTGACATTCAACAGTAGATTACCTCTCATTTCTCCATCTTTTATATTTCCCCCCCTCCCTTTCCACCTTCAACCCCTCAGAAGAAGAAGAAGAAGAAAAAAAGGTTTTCCATTTATCATTTTTATTTTCTTAAAAGATTAGCCCTCCTCCGCGTTTTACATTTCAGTAGCGCGAATTGAATGTCGATTGAAATGGTCGACCGATTTTAATTGTTCACATTAATCAATTGATTTCTATCTAAGCGCTAAACCACCTACAATATACCCTCCTCCTCCTCCTCCTATTTTCGTTTCTTTAGAATCATCGGCTTGATTTAACCGTTGTTGTTGTTGCCGATGTTCTGTTTTCGCCTGCAGTAATACACTGTACATTAAAAAAAAAAAGAGTCGACTCCCTAGTCAAAACTTAAATAAACAGCTGACATTTAGCGTCTGCGGCGCTAGTGAAACCTAATACACTGTCTCGTTTGTGTGTGTGTGTTTTTTTATGTAGGGCGCGTCATACTTTTCGCGCGGATTTATATTCTTCAATCCGTAGAAACAAAGCTCCTCCGCTTACACTTTCGCGTAAAAATTTTAATCTCAAAATTATTCTACCAATTTTATTTTATTAAAGTTCATTTGAGTCTTATTTTTGTGGACAGAATTTAATCACCTTTTTTTTTCTATTGAAATTTCAATGGAGTCGTATTTTTGGTCAGTCAAAGCTATTATGATCTTCGAAATCCATCATTCTAGATCTCGCTTTGCATCTCAGATCCGATCCAAAAATTAAAATTCCGGGTCTCCGGGTTTCTCTATCTTCAAAAAAAAAAAAAAAAAAAAAGAGGGAAAAGTACTGTGTTCCTACGGTAGTAAAAATGTGGAGTGCCGTCTAGCGCTAATTTGTAAGGATTTAATGTGAGGATTCAAAGCGAAAGTGGTGTAGTAGAGTTGCAATGTGAAAAGATTCAAAGTGAGATGTACGGGATAGGTAGAGAAAAAGGAAAAGTTTGATCGATTCGTGTTTTAATTTCCGGTTTGCCAAAACTGTAAAACCGGTTATTGACTTTCAGCTGATTCTACAATAATATTGAAATGCTAATTTCAAGTTTATTATTGTATTTTTTTTCCTCCCCGATCTTAATTTTTGTTGGTAATAAGCAGAAAGAAAAGTATGCGAAGGAAGAAAGAAAAAAAAAATTAATTGAGATTTGTTGTTGTTTATTTTAGAAGCATGTTTCAAGTAAAATTTATTATTATTATTATGACTTTTATTACTCTCATTTCCCTCCTCTCTACCCTTTCACCTCCTCACAACTCCCAGAAATAAATCGATTGAGTTCGATCACGAAAAATCAACTGACTAATGAGGTTAATTATTAGCCAACGAAATTTTTTTTAATAAAAAAAGTAATAATTATTTTATACATTTTTACAATCGTTTTATTATGTACCGTTTTTAAAATCAGAGGGGGAAATTTTATTAAATCTTCCACAATTCTTCTATTCAAAACAATGTTAAAATAATTCAGTTTTTTTTTATTACTGTACATGTACCGGTATTTAATTTACTATTACTACTACTTATTATACTAAGTACAACCAATTCTAAAATGGGAGTTTTAGAATGTGAACCCAATTGAAGATGGAATTTTCGCGCAAATGGAATTTTTAATGGTAATTAATTCTTGCGCAAAATTAATGCAATTTTTTGTAAGTAAAACACTCGCTCAAATCGAGTTTTGAGAAGTAAGCACTCGCTCATCTAATTACTCGCTCGAATGTAACTTTAAAATCCACTCGCAATATTATTACGTAGCTTATAGTTGTGTGTACCAATTTGGGTGTAATATATTTGGCGCCCCGAGGCCGCGCAAAACCGCCTTGATTTTTACGATAGCCATAATAATAAAATATTACATCGATTACAATGTGAGGGGGGAAAAGATGTTAATATTTTGGCCATTCGAAAATGACAGAGCCAATTGCGTAATTAAAAGAACCAATATTACGTAATACAATTCAATTTTAAAAACTATCCCATAATAATTTACAGGGTGGTCAAAAGTAGAATCCCCCCTTCCCCCCGCAGCATAATAAAAGCAAATCGAATGCTGCTGTAGCGTGGGCTTTGAAACGTGCATTTGTTTGACGCGCGTGAACTTCTAATAATAATAAACCGGCGTGTAGATTTTTTTATTTATTTAAATTTATTATTATGAGGTTGTGAATGTGAACGTGTCAATCATTTAACCCGATCGTTTGCTTACATTCTAATTTTCTCACCGCCAAAAAATATTTTTTCTCTCTCGTCTGTACGCGCTTCTATCATCTTTTGTGCTTGATTTAACCTCAATTTTAACGTTTAGCGCGCATTAGAAAATATTAAGGATGATCGGTAATTAATTGTTGCAGCAAAAAAAACTGTTGGTTAATAAACGCTTTAAATTTATTATTTTTTTTTAATTTTAATTTTGTGGAACATTTTGGTCACTTTTGGAACAGCGTTATATAAATACACGCATGCGCGGATGATGATTATAGTAAAAAAAATTAACGCGCGTTGACCCAGAAAAAAAAAATACCATTCGTTAAATAATAATTAATAACGGGTTGTCTGTCTCTCCGATGTGTTTGCTTTGGCGGATAATTACGTAAGCCAGCGTAACGTAAGAGAAAAAAAGAAATGGCGCCGCATCACTTAACACGTCATTCGATGACGTGTCACGCCCTCTGTCAATATTATTACATAAACAAAAAAAAAATCATTATTATACCGCTTACTTTCTATTGTTTTTTGTTATCTTTGACTCGGAATAATCGTCCGCTCGTGAAATCAAAACAAAAATTATATTTGTTTAGTAAACAGTTTACTAAAAATATCTTAGTTTAGTATAGAGTTTAGTGAAGGTTTGGTGAGTTCATTATAGATTCGTGATGGGGATTTTAGAGCTTTAAAAGTTAACGTAGGAATTTTCAGCTGGGGATTGTTGACAAGTTGCAAGATAAACATTTCTCTATTAAAAAAATTAATGGTCAAAATTTTTTTTTTTAATTTATGGCGCATCATCTTCTCATAATTATGTTATGGCACTCATGGTACCATGAAATTTTTAACATGAAAAAAAAAAAAAAACAATACTTTGTTATTTATTCGATATAACGTTTTATTGATTGATAGGTTTTAATTTGCGTTGAGTTTCTCTTCCGGGTACTATATAAACATTGAAAAGCGTAAAATTCGAGGTTTTCCCCTTAAGAGTCCCTCGCCTTACGCGATTTCACCCGCGTTCACCGAGTCCTACTCTCCGTTCGAGATTTCCAATAATTTTATTGATACTTATGCGAGTGAATCCGGGTGTTCGATCGGATTAATCGGAGTCAAAGGTCGTCCCGTTGTTTGCGGCAGACGTCACCGCGCCTCCTCCTAGCTATTTATAGCCGCGTGACGGCGTTCTGGCTGCAGACACACGCATGCGCGCCAAGGCCGTCCGCACGTGCTTCCCCACTCGACCTTTGACCTTCGATTAATGTTCGATGCAGATAGATAGATAGATAGATGGGTAGGTAGGTGTGAGCGCATCTCCCGACCCGTTCAATTGCTTGTTGATTGAGTTGTAAAAGCTGCTCGTCACACGCGCCGCCACTCAAAACACCCCGTGACGTCATGACAATCCGGAATAATAATCTCTGACGTCACGTCTATTCATCCATCGGTTCATAAAACGCAACGCACTCCACACTCAATGACGACGTGAAATGAAATGAAAGGAGAAAAATAGTTGAGGATTTTTCCGAGGAATTATTATGAGAAATTTTTTCAATCAATTTTCTAAACAGGAAGTGAGAACTGTCGAAAATAATTATTAAACCGAGCTTTAAATTCAAACGTTACTTTATATTATTATAACAGTGTTTAAAATCAACATAGCAGTTTTAAAACTTGATATAGCAGTTACCTACAAGCCTGTAAGCTCAATATACAGTACCGGTAGCTGTTTCAAAACTAAGAATAACGTTCATCAAAATTAAAATAACATTTTTTTAAAGCTCGAAAATGACATTCTCAAAACTTAAAAATCAAAATAAACCTGTTTAGGTACCGCATCAGTACCCAATAACTTAGCGTTACGTTTGAGGGTGTTTCAGATATCTTTCTACGCACAAAATAACATGTTTTACTGCATTCAAAATCATAGTTTTCGAATTTAAAAACACTTTTTTAAGCTGAAAGTTAGCATTTTTAATACTGAAATTAACGTTTTTTAGACTCAAAATTTTAAGATTAGCAAATTATATTCTCAAAGTTTTTAATACCGTAAGTTAGCTTAAAAATCACACTCTCCAAAACGCATATAATGTAACTACGACATTCCTTTACAACATTCAATAGCTGTAATTGCGTTCAGTTTTGTACATGTAAATAGTTGTTGTAAGCAGAGAGAGACCGTAATTCACCCCAAATGAAATCACCATGTGTACAACAACAATTAAGTCGAGGAGTTCTTTGAGTGTCTGCGCGCGTATTTTGTCCCAACTCCCGTCAAAAAATAATAATAATAAATAAAAACCGAACGAAGCGTTTCGAATAGAATTCTTTTCGAATGTGGAACAAGCATTGTGGTCGTCACTGCCGTCACCTATTTTTTTTTTCTTTTTTTTTCATCATCATTGGCGGCCAAATTAAATAAATAAACAATTTCCCCCCAACACCAACCAAAAAAATAAAATAATAATAAAGAACTTTACTTTTGCCGCAAAAAAAAAAATATGATAAACGAGCGCTAAATACCAACCGTTTTATTTGCACTTTTTCTAATTGAAATGGCAGAAGACAAAAAAAAAAGCAAAACAAAATCCCGACATTTTTTTAATTAAATTGAGGTAAAAATTTTTAGTACTGTTTACTGTTAGTTAACGAGTGGTTAGCGAATTATTACGATTTAATCGACCGGAACATGAAAAAACGTTCTCGCTAAATGTGGTTACCAGCTGAGACAAACTGGTTCCGTTTACCAACTCTACAGGGGTGCGCGCAAATTAAAACCTCGCATATGAAGCAACCAAAAAAAAAAAAAAATACAACACAAGATTGCGACTAAAAAACAATAATACAAATAATAAAATTTTAGAGGAATTAAATTAAATTATATAATTTATTATTTTAAATTCCAAAATTTTTTTGAAAAATCTTTTAAAAAACTTTTTGAACACCTCAGACATAAATACGTCACTTAAATACGTCATCAACGTATAATAATCACATACTTTTTTTTTCTTTTTTTTTTCTCCCTCTCTCTTTGGGGAATGTGAAAAATGTTATTGTGCGTGTAATATGCGCGCGACGTACAAATTATTGTTAATACTTAATTGATAAATTTAAAAAGCTAATTACCTACCCCGCTCGGTAAGAAGTTCTTTTCGCCTTCGAAAGGGGATTTTTGTCCGCCACTGCCACTCATAACTCATGACATTGTAATGGGTGCTCGTGTGTGTGTATACGGTGTGTGTGTGTGTGTGTCCCTGACCACATTCACTCTCAGCTGAGAGAAAGATGGGGTTGGTAGTTGCAGGTGGTTTGTTGCATCGGGGGGTTGCGTGAAACATCTCGTTTTTTGTGAAAGACGTCGCTGCTGCTACTACTGCTGCCTCTCCTTTACTGCTTTAACACGTGAATTGAGCGATTACTTATTAGCTTTTTTCGCTAAATATTTACATATACGAGTCTCGTTCGTCTCGCAACTAGCTACTACAGGTACTACCGGCAAATGTAAACTCTAATGCTTGTGGATTATACACACATGTTTGAGGGGAGTTTTTAAGCGAGGAAAATGTAAGTAAATAGCTTCGACTTTCGAGAATTTTGCTCAATTCGGAAGTCAATCGCTTTGAGTTTTAAAATTTGAAGCTCATAATTCCTATTTTTTTTTTTTTTTTAAATATTATTTTTATGAAGTGAATTGAATTCAAGAAACTCATTTTTTTGTGTTTTGTTTTGTTTGTATTTTCAGATATTTGAAGTCGGAATTTGAAAAATGCGGTGTTTTCGCGTGTCTCGGTGGCTACTCTTGGTGTTCCTTTCTTTGTGCGTGTTTACACTCGGCTCCTCCGCCGACTTTCGTAACTCCAGCGGGAGTTTGCACTCGCGCCGGCGTCGTCAAACGATAGCCTGTTTCACCCTGGAGGGTATCCCCGGCAAGTGCTTGGTGCCGGACTCTTGCAACTTTCCCTCGGCCGTCAAAATCCGTCTTTTCCGCTCGCAGTGCTTGACCTCGGAGTCCCGCCGAGGCATCTGCTGTCCCGGAGGCACGGCTAGCACCGCTACCCCCATCACCCGTCGCCAGCCCTTTCGCCAACCCCCTCCTCCTCCCCAACAGCAGCAGCAACAGCAACAACAACAGCAACAACAACAGCAGTTCCAGTTCCCTCAGCGCTTCCAGCAACAGAGCTCGATCGAGACCTTCCGCCAGCAGATCTTTCAGAACTTCCCGGAACGCCAGACGCCGGTGCAGAACGTCTTCCGACAACCCTTCTTCCAAACCACTTCCAGGCCGCTCACTTTCTCCACACAAAGTAAGTGTTGCGCTAAGTGCAATTGCGATTATTTACATGAATTTACAGCATTCTAACGATTATTATTATTACCCGGTATGTGCATTGGTTTATTGGGTTTTCTATAATTTCAGCGATGAAATTATAGAAGAGCTGGGTGCACTTTTTTTATGGACGCCGCGTATATAAAATAATTTTTTTTGTCTTTCCTGCGCATAACATGACGTAATAATTGTACCAATAATGCACTTTCCGTGTAAGGTGAACGCAGCAGCGTGTAATTATTGCGAAGAAAGCCGAGTAGCTAAATTTAAACTTGCGGAAATAAGAGTTTAATTGTTGTTTGTTTTGTTGTTTCAGCTGCTGCTCCGAGAGAGAAAGAGAGAGAGAGTAATTGACAAGTTTTTCGTTATATTGACAAAATCGATCTTCTCTTTCTCTCGCCTTTAAAATAATTATTATAATTTTCGAAATGGGCGATAGTGAAATTTTGGCACCTCACTACCGCCGGTACAGTGCGATTCTCTCGTAATAATAACAATAACAATATTATTAAGCGCGTATGTGTTTGCTTAACCAAAAAACGATTTGGAATGTTATTGTAAAAGTTTGGTTTAACGTTGTTTTCGGCCTTGGGGATCATTTCGCGCTTTAGTTAACTTAATAGGAAGAAGAGTTTGTGTTAAGCTCTCAACAATTTATTCGTCGCAAATTGAGGATTTTTGAGATGCGGAACGCGCGTAATGTGACAACGCATTTGATGCAGCGCTATTAATTACTATTATCATCACAAAAACAGTTTTAGCGTAAAACCCTTAAAGGTTTTATGGCAATAGCTGTTATAGAATAGCCAACTGTTAACTCACAGCTTTTATTTTTCGAGTGCTAAAATACGAGAAGTGTGTATTATCAAATTGCAAAACAAACTTTTACCAAACTATTGAAAAATAGGTATCGGAAATCTAAAAAGCACTTTTCAAGTTCATAAAACGTTAATTAGAATTATTGATATAACATAAATTATTATCGAACACAAAAATATCTCATTCATTCAACTAAACACTTGGTTTTTTTAAAAAAAAAATATATATACAGAAATTGAACGTGGAAATGATTATTTTATTCTTATTTTGTGATAAATTCGAGTTTTTTATTTTATCTTTTAACAACAGTAATTTTTAAGTTCAGGGACATTTTTTCTTTTTCGAATTTTGAAATCGCTTTTAAGTAATTTTGAAATGCTTTTTAATGTAGTTTAGCATTCTATTAACACACACACTTTTATTAAGTTTTAAAATCATTGAAAAAATAGATTAAAATCTAAATTATAGAAATGATTAATTAAAAATTCTGATCACCAATTAATATTCTACATTAATTTTAATTAATATTTTTTTTTTACAAGGTTTGCAATTAAATTACTTCAGTAGGTAATTAATTAAGCACTAATGATATCCTCCCCAAAAAAAAATGAAGAAAAAAATAAAACAGCAACACATGTTTTGTATTAAAATGCAGATACATGTACATGTACACGGTATTCCTAAAAAAAACATACCCAACTGAATTGGTAATTTATTTAAATCCTTTTAATAATGTAAATATTTGAATGACACTTGGAAAAACTTTAATTTAAAGACTTTTTCAATTGTTCAATTCTGAGTTTAAAATATCTTCTTCCGGTCTCAACACAAGCGTTATACTTACCCACTATACCCCCTCATACTACATTAAAATATTTAGATTATTAAAAAGATTTAATACCGGAATTCATTCAGTTGGATAAAAAAATTTTTACGTACACCGTGTATTACACTGTATAACGAAAATAAAAATTTAATTAATTTTTTTTTTAATTAATAAAAAAAAAAAAACTTATAAAATTTAAACACGCAATTGCAATTACGTTTTTTTATTTATTTTAAAAAGAGAAAGAAAAAAAGTTACTAAACTTTTTAACACAAAATTTTGTAACTGTTAATCATCAACTCCTATTAGTAGTTAATAATAAATTTTTTTTTTTGGTGTGATGAACGTGAAAAACAAATAAAATTAATAATAAGGTGAAACAATGTTAAGGTGAATTGCAAATCCCCATAACGTTAAAACCGCTAATTATAAGGCCTGCCTGCGCGCATTTGTGTGTGTTTAACTTAACCTTGTCGTAAACATCATTTTTTTTTTTTTTTTTGTAGAGGAATAAACCCCTTAAGGTTATTAATTTGGCGACTGATCGAATGCCCTTTAACCACATACAGTATACACGGTATAAAACGTCGTGCACTACCATTAATAATTATACACCCGCTAACCATTAGAAATTATTGAGGGTCATCGAAATGTGAACATCGGATGCGGCAATAATAATTAGTACGGGATTGAATAGCGTGATAACCTTGACTCGAAAACGTTATCGCGTGTGGTTAAAAAAAAAAAAATCTTGCGTCAAACTCATATTTTTTTTACCCTTTTTTTTATTTTAATACCGTATACTTAGGTAATTAGCGCCGATCGTATTTTTGAACGCTTAAACTCTTGACGTGATGTCCTCAAGTCAATCGGCCTCATTAGCTCAACGTTAAATCCCTTTTAGCCGTTTACAATTTTTTTTTTCGCAATTTTTTTGATTAGGAAAATATTTTTTTTTTTAAATATTATAATAATAAAAGGTAAGAAAGTGTGTTAAATTACCACATTTTGGTTTTTTAAGGAGGTTTCTGTTGTTTTAATTTAAATACCGTAAATAGAATTAGGCCGCGCTGCTTTTGTGCCGCAATGTGTTGCTGCTTTGCGGGTTCTTAGCGTTTGCGCCAATCTAAGGGGGTTTTGCATAACAGCTGTT
>JAQGAZ010003231.1:0-12670 GCA_034692225.1 Polydesmus complanatus
CGCCAAAAACATAATTTGGTTATATTGCAAGTTTTCAAGAGGGGTCCCACTTTTTTTGCGCCACCCGATATATTATGAGACATTCAAGTAACTCAATATAAAGAGCCTATTATAATTTAAGAGTATAGAAGTGAGTACCTTTTAATTAACTAAAATTAACATTAATACAAATTTTCGACGAATAAAACGGTATAAGTGCCATGCTTATTGGTAAGCATATATACCCTTTTATACTTTTGTAAAACCAATATGCAAATAAAATCACCTTATTATAAATTATTTAAAATACTATTTATATTTACTTATTATTAGCTTAATTAGCTTATGGAAAATTTTATTTTATTTATTAGTGAAAAAGTTTTGTAAAATTTTATTTCAATGCACTGGGTCATTGAAATTTGTGCTTGAGAAGAGAGAAAAAAAAAACAGGATGTAAGGAGAGAAAATAGTGTTCAATATGGCAGCTACTAGATAAGGGGGTTTTGAATGAGAATAATTAAACTTCTTAATGTGGTTAGTGAGTTAAGGTTAATATACTGCAATCTAAATATAAATTGAATTATTAAAAGAGAGGACCTGCACGTACAAAAAAGCCATTAAATTCACCTGACCGACCTAACTTAGGTGTATAGGGACAGTGGGGAATGCAGAGAGCCTTGAAAAGCCAGAATGTCACCCCTTTGTTCATCACCCAGAAGAAGGTAGAGTGTAAGTCACCCGTCCATCTACTTGCCAGGCCCAGTGTTGCTTAACTTCAGTGATCTTATTGGAACTGGTGTCTCTAACGGGGCAATGGACGAACCCCTCATAATCGCAGAAACAATCAATGTTTACGATGAGTTTCCTGTGCATGGTTTACAACAATTTCCACCTTCACCACACTTAAGCTTTCACCTTCTAATCTCAACAACTGATATGTATAACTGAGAAATGTGAGATTAACATTTTCAAACTTCAAATTTTTTATAAGGACTGTCCTTCTGAATACCTTCTCCAAAACCGTAAAATATTAATTTCTACAGTGAAACCTCTGTAACGATACCACTATTAAGGCCGACTAAAAGGAGTCTCTAAACAGAAATCTCGTTTGACAATGGGGTTTGTCACGGTCTAACAGTAGAGGTGGTCAAGTACTAAAAGTGCATTAACATGGGGAAATGGGTGGGTAACGTATTTGAGATGGTCCCGAAATGAAAGTGGTCTTTTATAAAATGTGGTCTTGCTCAGAGGTACCAAAATGGTACTTTTAATTTTTTTTTATGGCAATCAAGAAATGCAATCTGAAAATATGAGAATTTAGAGTGATATTTTAGGTGATTCGAAACATTGTTATAATGTGGCAGATGAATAATGTGATGCAAATGGTGTGAATGCACTTACTTAAGTGCGGACCTCAACTACAATGAAGGGTGAACCCGCCATCTAAGTACTTTTGGCTCGTGTTCTCTAATAAACGGAATTTCGAGTTAAACTTTATATCTTCAAGCAGTGCCATTTCGCTTTGATCTGGCGCATTTCGCTTAATGTCGTAGTTAATAAATCTAACAGGGGCTCCTATAAGAATAAGGCGGCGTACAGGGTGCTTAAATTATGGTGGCCCCCTTTCAGAATAAGTATCCAAAGAAATAATAATAATCCATGTGAAACTCTTAAAAGTTAATTAAATTTTTTTTTATCTACCCAGTATTAAAAACACTTTCGTTATACACGCACAATTAATTAGGCCTACGTTACTAGACATTTGTAAAAGAACAAAAAAACCCCAATAATCGATAATTATTCGATCAATAATTTAATTAAAATGTTTCAAAATGTATTTTTTTTTGCTTGAAAAAATATAAAACGGATTAAACGCTGAAAATTATTATCGATTAATTTTTAATTAATTTTTTTTTTGTGGTTTTGTAATTAATTAAAAAATTAATGTAATATATTTTAGTATAAATAGTCGCTGATTTTATCCAAAGCAAAAATATTACGTTTATGCTGAGTCCTGATCTAAAAATCCACATACCGGAAATGACTTCAATCTACGAAATTTACAAATGGAAAGGAATGATAGACAAATACAGCGGAAATATTCCTCTACCGGAAGTGTACGAGCGGAAAATCCAATGGAAATTTACCAAGTTTTTCATCCGCTACCTTATCCCCCTGTTCTTCTTCATTTCCGCTTTCTACCAAGGGACAACACTGCTCCTCCTGGGCATCGCCATCCGTTATCAAGGCAACCTCACCGACATCCTTATTAAGGTTCTCACCTGGATCATAGCCTTTGGCGGAATTCTCTTCTGCTTCACTCTGCACTTCCGGCTGAGTCAGCGCTTACTCTTCTATCTTAAACTGCATAAAAACGTGGAAGAACTGATCAAAATTCGTCGTTTGAGCTTGAAAAACTTTGCAAATGCCTTTCTCAGCCTCCACATGTCCGTTGAATTGACCCTTTTTCTCTCTTTCCAATACTTGAGATTCAAAACGCTTGACAGAAACCACGTCATCTATCAATGCGTGGCTTTCATCATGAACCTGAACGCCAGTCTCAGCATTAACACGCAGCCCCACTCACTCTACATCATATTCCAATGCGTGTTAAAACACGCCTTTCAACAACTGCTAATCGAGATTGAGCGAAATAAAACGGAAGTTGACTTGAAACCGGAAGTGAAGTATGCGAATCTCAAAATGTGTCGACTGATGTACGGCTCGTTGTGTGATTTGAGTAAGCGCCTAGATGACTCGGTGTCTCCGCTGATGCTCTATCAGTTCCTGCTGAGCTACATCCGCATCGTCTACTACTCCACCTTCGTTACTTTGGACTTTTCGCCTGCCAGTTTCAACAATTGGAACGGGATTATGATAGTTGTTTTTGTCCTCATTCTGGTTCCCGAGGCGGCTTATTCCACCAAATCAATGGTGAGTTTCCAATTGGAAAAGTCTATAATGCATTTATAATCATTAGGCCTGATGAGGAGGCCTCATGGCGGCACATTCATTGGGGCGACTAATAAATAAATTGGCGCAAAATAGGCCTAAATTGGAGAATACAAAATTGTTCACTAAATACTAAAAAGTGATTACTAAACCCTCAAAACCTTAGTAAACTCTGTTTGTCTGGAAAATTGCGTGTTAAAATGTGTTTTGTGTGCAGAAGCAGGTTCAGCGTTTAAATCTTGTTCTTCCCTCAAATGGGAGTTAAAAACGCACTTTTCCTTCTCTTTATAAAAGAACTGGTATTTTATTATATGTTCCCTTAAACCGAATTTTTGTCTCTTCAACTTGAATCGTGCTGCTTTATTAACAGTATTAAACACGACGTCACATCTATTAATTACTCAAAAACACTTTAATAATTTCATTTTTGAATTGATACTCTTAAAGCATTATAATTGAGTTTTATGAAAGCCCAATTTTGGTTAAAAAAACACTATCTATAAAAGTACTTACTTAAAGAGGTGAAAGGAGGAGGGAAGAAAACTATTCCTTAATTGCTTAACAGTCAACTAAAAACAAATATTTTAAAATGTATATTATTTAATAATAAATTTAATTTTTTTTACTGTTGATTGATATTCAATTCAACCCAAAAGGGTTCATAATTATTCCAATTTAAAGATCATTTTTGAATTAAATAAAAGAGTGTGAGTAGAGAATGAACTCGATTTATATTTATCACCAGGAAAGACGTAATGTATAAATACAGCAAAAGTATTCCTTTACCGAAAGTTTTCCTCCTGCTTTTCTTAATTTCCGGTTTTTAAGCACTTTACATAGTGCTTTCCATGGGCATTCTCATTCTCCACCAAAAAGACTTAACCGACCTGTGGACAGTGGACATCTCATCTGCTTCATTCTACACTTCTGGCTGAGTAAGCGCTTACATATCTATTTGACACTACACCACAATGTAGAAGAACAAATAAAAAATTACTGAATGATACTCAAACAGTTCGCCAATTGCATTTGGATACTCCATTTTACAATAGTCGCTTTTTTTCTTGAGATTCAGAAAGATTCAGAAGATTTATAAATATGTGGCTTTTATCTTCAATCTGAACGCATCTAAATTAAATTAAAGCACGGATTCAAACAACTTTGACTGAAAATTGAACAAAATAAAATGAAAGTAGACTTAAGACTGGATAAGAAATTGAAGAATTTGAGGAAATGTCGAAGAACAGTCTAGTATAGCAAAAGTGTGTGATAATGTAGAGATACCACAGAATCAGGGGGGACCCATTGATGGTCAGTGGGAATTGCCCAGAGAGAGCGTTGTGGATGTTATTATATTTTGTATAGTATAGCATAGTTAGTACAAGTTGGCCTCGCTTAACACAGTAGACACGTTCTTGGAAAGTTGCATGTAGTGTAAAACCGTGTTGTACGAGATTGACATATAATGCTAAAAGAGGGGATAAGTTCCAAATTTTTTGTTTTTAAAAAAATACGTGTACTTCCCTTTTTGAAAAAAATTTCATGTTTATAATAAATGTATGCAAATGATGTAAAATGCATGCATATACGTTATGAGATGAATATCTAAATGATATAAAAGACTGAATTTTAAGTTTGGGGAGCATTTTTATAGCGGTTGAGAAAATTTTAAAGTGTAAGACTGAAAATGTGACCAAAGTCTTGTATAACACGAATTTTTTTCTGTGTAATACCAAAATTATGTGCTGTGAAAATGGTATCAATTTATCTTCCATGTTAGACCGAAATTGTATAGTATAATCCCTTGTTAAACGAGGCCAACCTGTACATCAATCTTCCCAAAAGAGTGGAAAAGGGGTGTAATTGTACATATTTTTAAGGCCTGGGGGGTCATAACAATCTGGCTTCTTTCAGACCAATTACTCTGCTCAGCACTGAGTTGAGACTGTTTAAATGTTTCATTGAGGAGCAACTCCATACAAAGCTTGAGATCGAAAATCTGCTTCTGAGGCAGCAGCATGGCTCCCATCACCGTCATGGGGGTCTATTCTTGTTTGAGTAATATTGAACAATTTATAACTCACGCTCTGACTGGGGACATGTTGCTGAATTGGTGCAGCTGGACACTCATAAAACATTTGACTCATTGCCGACTGGAGTGATACTTGAAGAGCTGAGGAAAATTGGAATTAGTGCTGTAACTATAAACCTATTGAAAAGCTATTTCAGCCATCAAACTGTGAGGGTGAGGCATGGTAATGTGTTATCTAATGTAGAGGAGGTGGCAGGGGGGTGCTGCAAGACTCCTCCCTTGGCCCGCTTCTCTATATTCTTGCTACTAGGGTTGCCTATGACCTGGAGAGACCATGGGGTTCGCGGATGACCAGTATTTGGAGTATGACTGTTTGGAGATTGAATTCTTTGACTTAATTGAGACCATCAAGGGAGACCTTCTCTTGACTCTGGGGTGGTTGCAGCAAAGACAGATGGATATTCAATGGAAGAAACTTACTATTGTTGTTTTCAGTAGATCGCAGTTTCTTAGAGATATTCAGCATGCAACCATCACAATCAAAGACATTGAAATCCCAATTTCTCAGGATATGCGAGTGCTGGGGGTTTATTTTGGTAGTGAGATGAAATGGAATGCGCACGTTTCTAATGTGGTGGCCCGGCTACAGTCTGTGGTATATCTTTGTAAGCAGTATAGGAATAGATTAAGTGCATGAAATAAGCAAATAATGTTTAAGCAATGTGTGCTGAGTATAGTTAATTTCGGTTTAAGGGTATGGATACCTACTACTGTTGGAGCATTGAAACTCTTACAGAGGTCTATAAACAACTGCTTCAGGGCTCTGTTTTTTGTCTGCAAAGAACACATATTACGCCATTTTATACAGTGCAAAACTTGAATGACCCACGTTCATTTATTTTCAAAAGATTGATGTTATACAATTTTAGGTCTATCCGTAGACATTTGTCTATGTTCCCGCTGGTAGGTGAGGAACCAGGCATACTGTCTAACAGACTAAGTTGTTCATTAAACAGAATTATCTAAAAAAAAAAGGAGCGATTATTACTGTCTGTCTTTGGTGCATATTTATGAATAGTTTAAGTGTGGACATCCACTCGAAGATCAGTTGTTGTTGTCGTAATCATGCAATGTGTAAGCATTTTGTAGAGGATGTTAATTGTACAGATGCCAAAGGCGCGTTCGCACGCTTAATTAAGGAATTGTAAGACAGTGTAGCATTAATTGGACGATTGTCATATGTAAAAACTTTTTTATTTATATATTTATTCCATCTGTCTTTTTGGGCGTCATATTTTAAATGAAAAAAAAATGCTGTTCTGTTCCCTATGCAAATTAAGCAAGTTAATAGATGATTTGGTGTCCCCCTTGAAGGTATACCAGTTCATGAATGATTTTGTACAAATCGTGTTTTGCTCCACCTTAGTCACTTTTGAGCTTACACCAATTAAAGTTAATAGCTGGATCGCCAAATTTGCTGATTTTTTGGAACAAAAAACCTTTTTTATTGGATGACTTTTCAACTTTAACGATGTATTAACAGATAAATGAGTGTACAAATTTGAATGTAAAAATGTGATTCTTTGCCCCCTTAATCCGAGTTTCAACATATAACAGATATTTCTTTCCATGTTTTTTTTAAATCCGAGTTTAACTACCGAGCGCACTACCTTCATTAAACTCAGCTTTCAAATTAAGTTTGAAGCAAAAAAAAAAAGCTATTTATTAATATTTTTTGCATTTAAATTGAAACTCTAAAAGCTTTATAAATTGATTAAATTAGACCCAGCTTCAGTTAAATAAAACGCATTAAAAAAGCTGAATTAATTTATTTAATGCAACAATTAACAGAGGGCGAGAAGAGAGAAAGGGGGTGGGGATTTCTATACTTAAAATACTATAATTAATAATAATTTTATTATTTTTTTTACTTGCTAATCGATATTTAATTAAATATTAATACTCGCTAAATTTTATAAAGCCTTAAAATAAAATTCACGAGTTAATTTCCTGACTCAATAACAACAAGCGCCGAGCTCACTCACTGAAAATGAATTCAGTTTTGGGCATTTATAAGTGGAAAGGAATGGTGGACAAATACACTGGAAGTATTCCTTTGCCGGAAGTCTACGAGAGTCGATCTAAACTCATCAAAATTTTAACTAATTTCGTTTTTCCTCTCTTTTTCTTCATTTCCGGCTCCGTTCAACCGCTGATGGTGCTCCTCATAGGCGTCATCATTCCCCAGCAGATGAACCTCACTGACCTCTTAATTCAAGTCATGAAGTGGGTCGTGTCCTGTGGTGGAATTCACTACTGCTTTACTCTGCACTTCCGGCTGAGTAAGCGCTTACTCATTTATCTTAAATTACACTACAACGTGGAAGTAGTAATCAAAAATGGCCGAATAAGACTCAAATACTTCACTAACTGTTTCTGGATTGTTCACACTTTAATAGCGTTCGTTTTTATGTTTTGGTTGCTGTCCATATACTTGAAATTCGAAGCAGCAAACGGGACGCTTGTCCTTATTGTACAGTTTATCGCTTGTTTCATGAATTTCAACATTGGTCTATGTCTGAACACGCAGCCTCACGCACTGTACATCATATTCCAACACGTTTTAAGACACGGATTCAAGCAACTTTTGATCCAAATTGAGGGAAATAAAAAGATAGTAGACTTAAGCCCGGAAGAGAGATGGGAGAATTTGAAGGAATGTCGAATGCTATACTGTTCCTTATGCAAGTTAAGCAGGTTATTAGATGACTTAGTGTCCCCTTTGATGCTCTATCAGTTTCTGCTGTGTTACATCCGAGTAGTTTATTACACAACCTTCGTAACATTGGACGTTACCTCGGCCAACCTTAACAACTGGATGGGGATTATAATGACCGCTTACGTCATCATTTTGGTTCCTCATTTTGCCCATGCTACCAAAATAGAGGTGAGTGCAAATGCAAAATTAAAGCACTTTAATCTAGATCAAAAGCAAATTCAGTCTTACGAATCTAGTTTAACTCAACTCCCTTCAGAGTTGTTGTTTTCATCAGCAAACAAAGATTAAATTGAGTGTTTCTTGGCCTCTAACAGCAACTAACATGATTGTTGTAAAAGGAGGAAGTTAGCGGAGACTCCATTAGTGTAATATTTAGCTCATTTTACTTCTAAAAGTTGAAGGGGTAAACTATGTATTTGTCCCTCTGTACGTGAAATGCAATGTCTATTTTACTTTACTTTTTCTTTTATGTTAGTTTTACTGTGATTAAACAAGTTTAAATTGGTTTTAATATCTCCATTAGTGAAATGAATAGTTTTCTTAACCTTTGTAAGTGAGATGAATAAGTTACCTAACATATTATTATGCAAGTGAAATGCAATAAGTAAATTTATCTGAATAATACTCTAAAAAATCAATTATGTTTAATTAAAACCACTTTTGCTAAGTAAACACATGAATGAATGCGGAAAAAAATCAATTATTTCCCATTAAAAATTTATTACAAATCGATCGAAAGCATCAAAAACATTAATTAATATATTTAATTAACGTTTTTTTATTTGTGTGTGTATGTATTAAACTGCATTTTCGTTCAACTACTCTCATAAACACTGTCAGTAGAGTAAATTACAGGAATGAAGATCGTGTAGATTAGCCGGAAATGGAGAAGAATAATTCTATCTACGACATTTACAAATGGAAAGGCGTCCTGGACAAATACACCGGAAGTATTCCTCTACCGGAAGTCTATGAGAGAAGTCGATCCAAAACCCTCCGCATTTTCATAAATTTTATTCTCCCGCTTTCTTTCCTCATTCACAATACTCCCTGCCTTTACATTGATAATGGTATAACTACATAGTGACGTATAACTGTTTAGCAATACATGCACAATAATTAAGTAAAGATGAGCGTCATATTGTGCATAAGTTTAATTTCCATTAAACTTATGGCAGATGCCGCATATGCCGCGATCCAGCCGGCAGATGCAAACAGGATGGCGGCAATGACATCAAGCGTGAGCGGCAATGAGTTTAAGTGTGAGTGAATTTACACGTTCCGACTCAGTTAGGGAAGTCGTATGCCAGACGTTATTTTTTATAATTAAAGAGGAGATGTTGATCAATGTAAAGATTAAAAAAGTTAAATCCTTTTCGCTAAAATTTGACAGATTGTTTCACATGTCAAAACTAAAGTTATTTAAAGAACACACTATAAGTCTTGTTTAAATGAGTTTAATTAGTTAAATAATTAATTATTTTTTGTTGTTTTCAGGCGGATAAAGTGCTGCCTTCTGTCTACTCCTCCTTCCACTTCAATGACAAAAAGATGAACGATGAGGTTTCACTTACATTCATTCATTAAATAATTAATTAAAACTAATTATTTTTTTAATTAGTTGAACGCGTTTTGCATTCAATCAATGTATTTTAACTGCTCTTTCACTGCTTCCGGATTCTTTCAAATCGACCGGAAGTTAATGCTCTCGGTACCGGAACTTTAAATTTATTTGTTTTAAGAATAAAATTCAATTAAATATTTTTCAGATAATTCAATCGGTGATTTCTCAGTGGGTGGTGTTCTATAAAATCCACATCACCCACTCTACTCCTGCTTAAATTCACTTTCACCTTACAGGGTACCCTAAAGTCGTCATAGGAGGAAGGGCGAAAAATAATAAAGTTTTTTTTTTTCTTCTTTTAATTGAATTAATAAGCGCCGCACCTGTGTAACTATTAATAATAATTTAAACTTAATAATTAATAAATGTAATTTCCACTTTCTAATTATAATTAATTTATAATTGTGTAAATGCAACTTTAAAAAAATAAATCAAAAATAATTGAGGAATTTTGGATTCTTATTAGAAACTAAAATCGAATATTATAAATTTCTGTAATTGGCTCTTCTACATGTTGAGGCCCTTAATGTCCAACACTCAATTAAGTTTGTAATGTGATTTTGGTTATGGTAGAGTACCACAATTCTACTTCTCATATAAATTATTATACAAAAGAAATGGAGCTATAACAATTAAAAACATTTTTCAACAAATAAAGAAATTTAAAATGCACCCAATTAGGCCAATTTTGATATGGTCACCTACTTTTCTTAATGATCCATTGAGAACTGGTTTTCATTACTACTCATTCTCATCAATCTTTTTGTGTTTAACAGGAGCCGGAAGGAGAAAACATTTAAAATCCTGGCCCTTGTCTTCAATAATCTATTCTACCATTTCCTTTCTTAATCTTTCTTTGAAAGCAGGGACTCTTTTCTTTGCTCTTCTGATTCCCTCTTGGTCACTCAACCCATTCAATGGGTTAAATGCTGTTTAATGTGTGCTATTAATTCCATGTCTATTTCATTTACTAGTCTACTTTATATCAAAGTTTACCTTCTCAAGCCAATCAAATGGTATTAGATGATTTTCAGTGCTCAATTAATTAAGTTTGATACTTAGAACTTTCAGATTTTTATTGAAGAATGCTAAGCAATATGAGGCACCCTTCGAGGAATGTCATGGCTTTCCTACAGTCCAACTTAATGGATGATTAATTGAGCTTAAGTAGGCTACTCTATACTCGACGTAAACATCAATTTAAATGTTAACTTTAAAGTAAAATGACCTTATGAGGATTTTACATTTTCTTATATTATTAAGAGTAGAGTGGATGAGTTGATTGAGCGGGCTCACTTGATCTTTGATCACAAGTCGTTTACTGTGCTGGATGAACCCGTTGATGAGGCTTGTCTATTTAGGGCTGATTTAGGGTAATAAAACATTAAATTAATTAGAGAAATAAGTTTTTTATTTTGATTTATTTGTAAAGAAGTGCTTTTATTTTCTATTTAGTTTTTTGTATTTGTAGCTACCCAACAAGCTAAAAATTGGTGAGGATGTAGTCTAGGATATGCTGAATGAGAATAGCATCAGTGGGGTATATCCGTCATTTTGACAAAATGTGCACAAAATTGGTTGTTTGTTCTTTTCTCGCTTATTATATGTTTAACTAACATCTGCCCAAAATTAAGCATAAGACCACCCTCTACAAAACAGTTTATAATGCTTTTTGTCCTCCGTTTAGGCGCGAGAGTAACATTTGTTGCAGCCATCCTTCACAGACTTCTCCATAGGATAACATGGGAAATGTTACCCACCACTTAAATGAAAATTAATTGCTTAATGTGTTAGTTTGCGCTAAAACATATAATAAGCAAGAAAAAAACGCTCCAAGTAAACATTAACGTCACATGCAATGACGTTATTATTAATAAAATGGCTTTCACTGAAGAAGACAGAATAGCGAGTGGTGAGCTCATCTTGCTGAGTAAGTTGAGGCCCAAGGAGGGCATTTTGAACTCAAAACGTAACAATTAATTATTAAAAAAATCCTTAAAGTGATGTTTGTTATATGTGTCATTAAACTACACTTTGTAATGCTAACGGTATTGAACGCTTTTTTCCGGGCACAGTGTATTTATTGTTTCTAGTTTTGCAAAATTATTACTGATTGATTAAGTGCTTTGTAAAGTGCTTTATTATGATTTAAAGTGTTTTGGTTGTAGGTTAGAGTGATTTTTTGATGGAGTGTAGTGTAATTATTAATAGCCATTGATCGCAGACAAAGATTGTTTTCAAGGCACTTTTAATAAGGTTGCATTAAATGTTATTAATTGATTGATAAACTCATGCTTTTTCCTGTATCATATAATTCATTTTTGGTATAAATAATAATAATTCAATGAATTGAATAGAATCAAATGTATTATTATGTTCCCCCACCCCCCCACGTCCCAACGTGCTAGGCGACTCGTAAACTATAACCCCTCGCATTACAAGCAGAAAGCATTATGGCATAATACAGTTAAACGATTGATAAATTTTCTCGGATAAAGCACAACATAATCAATCAATATAAAATCTAAAATAGTAATTAAAACTATAATAAAATTCAAAAAAAAATATATATATATTTCCACTTTTAATCATAACCGCATCAGCTCTATTTGACTTACAAGAATATTCGGTAGTGTTCTGTTTGGTGGCAACCGCGCGTAAATTCTTAAAATAACGATAGTATCGAAAACATGGATTCTCATTTAAAATTTAAATTTACAGTAGATTGAAATTTAGAAGCTAATCGATTATCAAAAGGCGATACTATCGATTAATTTAGACTTTACGCGTGGCTGCCACAAAACAGAACAGTACCGAAAATTAGTAGCTCCCAAAATAATTATTAATAACAAGTTTTCTTTAATTGTAATATTGACCTTTTATACACTGTGGTCACAAAAAACGTGCACCCAGCTGAATAAGTATTAAATCCTAAGATTTCTTTTAGTATTAAAAATGTTTGGTTTAAAATGTGCCTCATAAATATATCACATGAGTTTCATCTACCTACATTGTAATTCTTTATTTACCTCCATCACCTTCCCTCTCATCACTTTCTTCGTCTTCAGCATCTGGAACAGGTTTAAGCTGATTGAAACTGAATTTGGTTCTTTTATTTAACACTAATACAGGGTGTTTCAAAATGAAATGCTTACTTTTCGAAATTTTATTATAGTATTTAACAAAAACGGAAATTGGGTGGAGACAATTTGTCCATTCAAGTATCCAATTGAAGGGCTTGCATTAAGAACGAGTCAGCTGCACTTTTTGTCATTTTTGAGTTAGGCGCGGTTTTATTATCAGA
>JAQGAZ010003232.1:0-12662 GCA_034692225.1 Polydesmus complanatus
ATTTTAATTTAAAAGAACGATTTTAATTTTAATTTAAAAGAACGATTTTAATTTTAATTTAAAAGAACGATTTTAATTTTAATTTAAAAGAACGATTTTAATTTTAATTTAAAAGAACGATTTCGCTTCAAAAGAACGATTTCGTTTCAAAAGAACGATTTCGCTTCAAAAGAACGATTTCGCTTCAAAAGAACGATTTCCCTTCAAAAAAACGATTTCGCTTCAAAAGAACGATTTCCCTTCAAAAAAACGATTTCGCTTCAAAAGAACGATTTCCCTTCAAAAGAACGATTTCGCTTTTAAAGAACAATTTTTTTTCAATAGAACGATTTTTTTCTTTCAAAATGCGATTTTCTCATCAAAAGAACGATATTCTCTTTGAATTGAATGAACGATTTTCTTATTGAAAGACCGACTTTAATTTAAGAACGATTCATTTTTAAAATTAAAATTGAAAGTATTTTTTTGTATCGGGCCCCGAAATGAGCTTAATCCGCCCCTGTTTCTAAAAAGCGTAGACATAGAGAGAGAGAGAGGGTTAAGAGCGTCAGAAGGGGGTGAGACCCGGATCCTGCGTGTCCCGGGGCAAGGCAACGCGACTGGGGTGGTCAACCCTCTCATTAAGGAAATCTTTCCTCGGTATTTCCGTTTCACTTTTTATTATTATTATTATTTTTCTTTTTAAAAAAAAAAATTATTATTAAAAAACAAAAACACAAAAAAAAAAAAAGTGTTATTTTTAAAGAGAAAATCCAAGATGGCGGCGTCAACATGGCGGCCGATGCTCCGTGGAGAGCGGAGCTTTTTATTGTTTGTTTAGGTTAAATACCTCTCCTTTTCGTTCCCACCCCCAGCGCCTTTTCAAAAGGAAGTGCACGCCTGCCTGTCCAATGCTCAATTAACGCCATTTTCTACTTCTTATTCTTTATCATTTTTTTTTTCGTTTCTTATTATTATTATTTTTTTTTATTATTATTGTGAGTCATTTTGTGCGCTGAGTGCAAAAAAAAAAAAAAAAAAAAAGAGTTATTGTAGTGGTCATGGGAATTTCCGTAACTATGGCAACCCACCCGATGCCAACGAACCGCGAGAGAGAACTCTATGGGAAATGACGTCGACGCGGAAAAAAAAAAAAAATCTTTATTTCCGCTCACTTTGCGCTCCATGAAAAAGCCGGGATAAAGCCCGGAGCTGCTTTCCGCTCTGTAGCTCGCACGTGCCTCATTTTCGCTTTTCGCTGGCTTTCCATAGCAACCCCATTGAAAGTCTATGAGGAGAAAAGCAAAATATTGTTTCGCATTAGCTTTCCATAGCGGTCTATGGGCAGCCAATTTATTATGGAATGCGAAAAATCAAAATAACGTCATAAAAATTCCTTTGCCCTTCGTAAAGAGGGAGAGAGTGGGTTATTTATTTGTTTTCTCTCATCAATTATTTATTTGTAATTGATTTCGAATGTTAATTTTCATTTCTCTTTTGTTTGAATAGGAAATAAAGAGAGATTGATAAAGAGAGAGAGAGAGGGTGGAATGTAGGGGTGAAGGTCGAGCTTCGAACCCCCTTTTTTAATCTCTTTTAATATAAAAAAGTCAAATATAATACGAAAAAAAAAAAAAAAAAAAAATCGGATTAGTTCATTTAACATGGGAGTGAATGCGGTTCAACGCTATGTCAATAGTACGGTTTTATTCCGTTCATTGAATAGGATTTTTCCATAGCGAACGTAGTTAATATAGAAAGAAAAAAACCGGACCACCTTATTTAACATGGGGACGAATACGTTTGAATACGATTTCAATAGTGCGGATTTATTCCGTTCACTGAATAGGATTTTTTAATTGCAAACGTAGTTAATATAGAAAGAAAAAAACCGGACCGCGTTATTTAACATGGGGACGAATACGTTTGAATACGATTTCGATGGTACGGATTTATTTCGTTCATTGAATAGGATTTTTCTATAGCCAACATAGTTAATGCGGAAAGAAAAAAGCCGGAGCGAGTGTTTTAATCCTTAATTAAAGCTTGAGTAATGATTCGGCTGTCACGTAAGGATAATAATTAGCTGTCGCGCATGCGCCGTTGGGTTAATGAGTTAATTGGTGTTGGAACATGATCCGGATGAGGTGGCGACCGGAAGTGGGTGGGCGTTCAACTCTTGTTTTTTTTTCTTAATCTTATAAAAAAAAGAGTTAAAAGTGATAATTTGAGTGCGAGGGAGAGTGATGGTGGGGGGGAGAGGTGAGAAACCAGGGTTAACACTCCCCGACCAACCCCTCTTCAACCTTTCTCTCTCTTTCCTTTTGATTCGTTCCTCCTTTTCATTTCGATTCCAATGACACAAAATGAAATTTTGAAAATAAATGAGAAAAATAAAAAAAAAAAAAAAAAAAAGAACGGTTTTTTTTTCTTTTGAAAAGGTCGAAAAATTCTTAAAAATGTTCTTTTTTTTTTTTTTATTTAATTTTATTTTTTTTTAATATTAAGTTTTGAGTGCAGCTGAAGTAGCGGAATGATGGGAGTTGGGTTGAAGGCACTTTTCAATCCAATTTATGAACCCGTTTTGAATCTTTTTTTTTTCTGTTATTTTGAACTTATTTCGAATTGAATTTTTTTTTACAAAAAAATTTTTTTTTTTTTTACTTTAAATTTTTTTTTTTATTTTGAATTTTCGTTTTTTGTAATATTTTTTTACCTTAAATTTTTTTTTTTTACCTTAAATTTTTTTAATTTTTAATTTTTAATTTTTTTTAATTTTAAATTTTATTTCATTTTAAATTTTATTTCATTTTAAATTTTATTTCATTTTAAATTTTATTTCATTTAAAATTTTTTTTTTATTTAAATTTTTTTTTTCATTTTAAATTTTTTTTTTCATTTTAAATTTTTTTTTTCATTTTAAATTTTTTTTTATTTTAAAATTTTAATTTTTTTATTTTTGAATTTTAATTTTTTTATTTTCAATTTTTGTTTTTTTTTAAATATTTTATTTTTTTTTTCACTTTGAATTTTCGTTTTTTTAATAATTTTTTTTTTTATTTAAAATGGTTTTTTTTTGAATTTTTTACCTTTAAATTTTTGTCTTTTCGTTTTAATTTTTTTACGTTTTTTTTTTGTCTTTCGTTTTGAATTTTTTATTTTTCAATTGTAAAAATTTCGCAACTGCTGCTCGCGTGCCACAGCTTGATACTCTATCCCAAACAGTGTTAATAATAATTTTCTCGGGATTATTTTGTTGACGTTATTTTTGAAGTTGAATAATTAAAAAAAAAAAGGCGCCACTCGCGAGCCAAAGGTTGAGCAAAACTGAGTTGAGGGGGCGGAGTCATCTGACCAAAATGGCCGTCTAAATAATAATAATAATAATTATTGAGGTTAAGTTAATTTTTCATTTTCTCGTAAGTAACCGATAATTTTCCTTTCGGCCGCCAATATAATATATTTTTTTTCTTCCCGCCAAAAAAAGAAAAATAACAATAAAGTGTGTTAACTATTTAGTAATAATTAATTATTATTACGGCGACCAAAAAATAATAATACAGATCTAATTTCGTATTACAAAAAAAAAAAAGCTTACCGCATTTAGAACAAATGACGTCACTTTCAAGGACATTTTTAATGAGCGATATCGGGAAATTAACGCGATTTCCATAGTACGCTTTTTTCCCGTACACAATTCTCGTAGGTTACTATGGTAACGCACGTTCGATGATTGCGAAACAATCGAAAAAAAATCCTGGACCATTTCATTTAATTAAGGAGTGAACGAGAATTCAACGCAACTTGAATAGTACGGTGTTATTCCGTCCACCGCTCTATACACTAACACAGCTTTTAATAGCAACTAATACACGGCGATTGCGGAGAAAAAGCCGGACCGTTGCATTTTACGTGAGATTCAATGAGAATTAATGTTATTTGAATAGCCCGGTTTTATTCCGTCCGCTTTTCTTTGGTACGACGTAGGTTCTCATAGTAAATGGGTAGTTAAAAACCGGACTTCATGGAATGTAAATCAGCTGGCTAATTAGCATTATTGTTGTTGTTGGGTGGTCGATCACGTGACTCGTGTGTTTACCTTTTTGTGAATAGACCTACTAATTGCATTGGGCACTCTTGAATGCCCTACTAATTGGACACTCGTAAAGGTCACTCGCCCCAATATTTTTTTTACATTCTGCAAATTTGATTTTATGTAAATAGAACACATTTTCGGCTCTGGTTTTATGCTTTTGCTGACGTCATCATTATTTATATCACTTTCGCGCCAATTATTATTTTTATTTTTTCCCGCCGAAATTTTTTAATTTTAATTTTCTTGGAAAAAAAAAGTTTTTTTTTTTTTAATTGATAATAAAATCAGGTCAGACTCTGACCGGAAGTCAAGTTTTAGTTTTTCAACCGGAAGTTGAGCATCTACGCATGCGCGTTTATTTTTTCACTTTTGCTATTTTTAATGAATTTTTATTTATTTATTTATTTATTTTTTAATAATAAAAGGGTTGAGAGCTGTTGTTGTTGTTGTGTGGTTGCGCTGCGAGATGGCAGTGGTGTCGTGTGAATTGTGACGTCAGTTGAATAACCTCACGTCACGTGTTAAAAAAAAAAAAAATAACGGTAAAAATCTTTTTTGCGCTCTGCTCCACTTTTTTTTTTTTCTTTTTTTTTCCTCCTTTCAAACTTTCCCTCATTCACTGACCTTGCTTCTGACGTCATCAAGGTCACGTTGCCTCCCCCTTCTTCTACCTCCCCCCCCCCTCTCAACTCCAACCGCCAACTTACAGCGAACCGGTGTAAAAGGAAGAATAAAAATTGAATCGCGCCAACGTAGACTACGTGGCTATGGGAGACATATGGTTAAAGCGAGGTAACAGAGATAGAGTATGTTGGCCAAAATGCGCTGGCACAGAGCATGCGCGAGAAAGAACTCGCATTTGCGCGAATGGTTTTTTTTTATTCGATTTACGCGAGTTTTTATTACCTATAAAACTTAATTTGCGCGATTGTGTACTTTCTAGAACTTTATTTACGCGAGTTTTTAGTTTTTAAAACTCCATTTGCGCGAGTTTTAAATTCTTGAAACTTGATTTGCGCGGGAAATTTACGCTTTAAAACTTCATTTACGCGAGTGTTTACTTTTATAAACTTGACTTACGCGACTTTTAAATTCTTACAACTCCATTTGCGCGGGTTTTTTTTTTATTTGAAACTCGATTTACGCGAGAGTAAACTTTCTTAACTCGATTTACGCGACAGTAAACTTTCTTAAACTCGATTTACGCGAAAGGATACTTTCTTAAACTCGATTTGCGCGACAGTAAACTATCTTAAACTCGATTTGCGCGACAGTAAACTTTCTTAAACTCGATTTGCGCGACAGTAAACTATCTTAAACTTGATTTACGCGATCGTAAACTTTCTTAAACTCGATTTACGCGAGAATAATCTTTTTTCAACTCGATTTACGCGAAAGGATACTTTCTTAAACTCGATTTGCGCGACAGTAAACTTTCTTAAATTCGATTTGCGCGAGAATAAATTTTCTTAAACTCGATTTACGCGACAGTAAACTTTCTTAAACTCGATTTGCGCGACAGTAAACTATCTTAAACTCGATTTACGCGACAGTAAACTTTCTTAAACTCGATTTGCGCGAGTGTAAACTTTCTTAAACTCGATTTGCGCGAGAATAAATTTTCTTAAACTCGATTTGCGCGATTTTTTTTAAGAAAAATTGAGTTTGTAGGGGGCGCAATGAGTCTTGGGGGGGGGCTGAGTGAGAGACCCGTTGCATCTAAGTTGACGCGAATGTTGCTGCCGTTTACCCTCGTGGCTTTCCCCGATGCGAATGATTAATCCGCGCCAACTTAGACCACACACCTTATAAGCTTAACCCAATGGCGAGTGGCGGATGAAACCCCAAGCTAAGTTGGCTTCCATAACAATTTTTCCGCTTCGCTATAAGTTGGCGTATTTTTGCTTCTGAATACTAATGAACGAGATGGCCTAGTTAAGCTCTCTCTCTTTACGTAATAAAAAAAATTCTCGTGGCGTCTGCTCTCATTTTCTTTTAAAATTTCGATTTCTTAATAAAAAGAAAAAAAAAAATTTTCGTGTGTATTATTATACATTAGAAATGGAGTGGGCGGGGCCTAACGGAATTTCCAATTGACTTTGAACCAAGGTCGGGGGAGGCGGGGCCTTCACTTAAACCACACCCACTTAACCCTCACCTACCTCTCTCAATTCTCAACACACACACAAGAGACAAATTTTTTTTTTTTTTGTATTTTAAGAAATTAAAAAAAAAAAAAAATTTATTAAATTAAAAGAGAATTTTCAATTTCTCCATTCATTTCGCGTTTGACGTTGGGTGAAAGTGGAACATCCGTTTTTCTCTCTTCACTTTTTTTTTTTTTTTCCACTTTTTTAAATTTAAATTTTTTTTTGTTGAATTTAAAAAAAAAATAAACGAGAAAAATGTTGATAATTTTAACGTTTTTAATAATATTTTTTAAAAGTTATTTTTAATTTTTTTTGTTTTGTTTTGTTAAAAAAAAAAAAGTTTTCTTTTTTGTGCGGAAAAAGATTTTCTTCGGAAATAATAATTTTCTGCCGCGTTCGAACGATTTTCGACGGGAGAAAAACATTTCCGCGGAAAATAGTTTGTTGCCGCGTTCGAACTACTTTTCGTCGGCATATTTCCGCGTGTGCCGCGTGAGTGACGATCGTTGACCGCCTGAAAATTACAATAGAAAATTTTTGTGCCGGAAATCTTGTTTGTGCAGAAATCGTTTTTTCACCTTAATTTTTTTTTTTTTTTGTTTTTCGTGAACAAAAGAAAAAGAAAAAAAATTATTTTTTTTTATCACGAAAAAAAAAAGTGTGTTTGTGATGGAAAAATCAATGGTCGTTCAAGGTAAATAATTCCTATAAATTTTTGTTGACTTTTAATTTTGATTAATTAATTAATGAAGAGGTGTCAATCAACTTTTCTCTCTTTCTCGATTAAGAGGAAATTTTTTTTTTTGTTAATTTGATTGTTGACTTTTACTTTTGTTTGTTTTCTTTTGAAATTTAATTTTAAATTTTTTTTCTTGAAAAAAAAAAAAAAAAACCGAAGAATTAAATTTGTAGTTTAGTGAACTTTTAATGCAATTTAGTGAGTGTTTAACTAATGTTAGTGAATTTTAAACAAAGTTTAGTGCATGGTTATGGATTATTAGGAAAGTTTAAATATGTTTAGTGAACGAATTAGTGTTTTTAGTGAACGTTTTAGTAAGTTTAGTGAACTTTAAATTAGTTTATTGATTGTTTTGTTTATTTTAGTGAAGTGTAAATTAAATTTAGTGCGCGGTTTAGCAATTTTAGTGAGGTTTAAATAAGTTTAGTGAGTTTTTTTTTTACAAAATTTAGTGAGGTTTTAGTAGGTTTAGTGCGTCTTTAGTAAGATTTAATTAAGTTTAGTGAGCGTTTTAAGAATTTTAGTCAGGTTTAAGTAAGTTTAGTGCGTCTTTAATGAGATTTAAGTAAGTTTAGTGGACGTTTTAGTAAGTTTAATGGACGTTTTAGTAAGTTTAGTGGACGTTTTAGTAAGTTTAATGGGTATTTTAGTAAGTTTAGTGAACTTTAAGTTAGTTTATTGATCGTTTTGTTTATTTTAGTGAAGTTTGTATACGTTTAGTGAGTGTTTTTAAGATCTTTAATGAGGTTTAAGTAGGTTTAGTGAGATTTAAATAAGTTTAGTGAGCGTTTTTTGCAAGTTTAGTGGACGTTTTAAAAGGTTAAAATAAAAGTTTAGTGCCTGAGTGTTATGAGTTTTAGTGGGGTCGTTAGTTTAGTTAAGGTTTTAAGATTTTAAGTTAGGTTTTCAGTGAATTTTCATTTTTAACTCGAGTGAAATAAGAAAGTGTTTCAGTTGGAGTGAAATATTTCACTGGAGTGAAATGTTATTGAGATGAATTGTTTCGCTTTCGTTTGTTGTGGTTTCGTTGTTTTTGGGTCTTCGAAATGTGGCGCGGTGTATGGTGCGCGTGCGCAGAGCGAGTGACGTAAGCGATTTGTAGTTCAAGGCCTTTCCCTCCCCCTACTTTCTCTCCCTCTGGCGGCGTGTGATTTATAAGCTCTCGATATACCGTAATCATAACGTAATATAGAACAACAACAAAACCATCGCCGCAACTCATAACTTAACACAAAAAGATAAAAAAAAAAAACAATATCGAAATATTGAAATATTTTAAAAAAAAAAAAAAAAAAATTGGAATTTTTTTTTTCGATATAAATTTTTTTATAATTTTTTTCGATTTTAATTTAATGTTCTTCGACTTTTTTTTTCGATTTTAAATTTTAAATTTGATTTTTTTTTTTTTGTTTTTCCCGATTTTTTTTTTTTTTTATGATTTTTTTTCGATTTTAATTTAATATTTTTCGACTTTTTTTTTACTTTTTTGGTTTTTTCGACTTTAAATTTTACTTTACAGTATTCTTAATGATTTTTTTTCGTTTTGAATTTAATATTTTTCGTTTTTTTTTTTTCGATTTTTAGTTTGATTTTTTCTTTAATAATTTTTCGATTTTTATTAAAAGATTTTTTTTTTTTTATGATTTTTTCCGATTTTAATTTAATTTTTTCGACTTTTTTTTTTTTTTTTGATTTCTAATTTGATTTTTTTTTCCCCAATTTTTATTTAATTATTTTTCGACTTCGATTTGACTTTTTTTTTTAATTTTTATTTATTTATTTTTTTTTTTCGATTTATTTATTTATTTATTTTTTTTTGATTTATGTATTTTTTTTTTACTTTTTTTTCAATTCCTCCCAAAGAGATTTTCCGTCTATCAGTGACGAATTTTTCTCTCATTTACTCGACAACGCTGTCTTCTCCTCCTCCTGCGCGCGCACGTGGTTCTCAGCTGCTTTTATTTACTTTTCACCCTTCGCGTTTTTTTTCTTCAATTTTTTTCTATCCAAAAATAGAGCTAAAACGATAAAAAAAAAGAAATTTCGCAATAAAAAACTTTCAATTTTAAAAATTTTCCACCATTTTTTTTTATTATTTTATTTGTTTATTTATTTTATGTTTTATGACGTAACGGTGCGATAGTAGGTTGAGTTAGAGGTGTTTTGTCCGCTAGGCGTCACTGTCACGTCCGTAATAATAATTATCATCGTCGTCGCCTACAAATTCATTTATTTATTAACGAGGCGAAAATTAGGTGTCACTCCACACCCACCTCGATACAACGAACTTATCGATCGATACAGCGAACTTACCCAACGATCAATACAGCGAACTTTTTAACGCAAAAAAAAATTTAATTTAATTATAACGAACTTTTACGTGTTCGATATTACGAAATCCACCGCAGTGTTCGATATAGCGAATTTTTAACTTAAAAAATAGAATAACGTTTTGATACAGCGAATTTTCACTTTTGAAAGGAGTGTTCGATATAAAGAATTTTTTTTCTATACTGTATTTAAAAATATAATTTCGATATAACGAAATTTTCGGTTTAAAGAGGAATGACGTTCGATAGAGCGAAATTTTTGGTTTAAATAGGAATGACGTTCGTTAGAGCAAATTTTTCATTCAATAGAAAGAATAATATTCGATATAACGAAATGTTTTAGTTTAAAGAAAAATGTGTTCGATATTACGAAATGCAACATTTTAGATCGATATAACGAGTTTTTTTTTATTGGTGTTAAGAAGTGTTCGATATAGCGAATTTTTAATTTAAAAATAGAATATTGTTTCGATACAGCGAATTTTCAATTTTAAAGGAATTGTTCGATATAAAGAATTTTTTATATACCTAAAAAATATAATTTTGATATAACGAAATTTTCGGTTTAAGGATGAATGACGTTCGATAGAGCGAAATTTTTATTCTATAGAAAAAAATATATTTTGGTATAACGAAATTTTCGGTTTAAAGAGGAATGACGTTCGATAGAGCGAAGTTTTTGGTTTAATTAGGAATGACGTTCGTTAGAGCGAATTTTTCATTCAATAGAAAGAATAATATTCGATATAACGAAATTTTTTAGTTTAAAGAAAAATGTGTTCGATATAACGAAATTTTCTAGTTAAAGAAAAATGTGTTCGATATAACGAATAGATTTAGTCGGACAACAGTGCGAGTTGAACCGATAATAATAATAATAATAATTTGTAAGTGGAATAATAATATTGATAATCGGGTGTTGCGTTACGTGAGTGACGTCACTCATTAGGTCTGTCGGTCACGGACAACACTCGGCCGGCCACCGGACAATTAACTCAACTCCATTCGGATCGAATAATAATAATCATAATAATAATAATAATAATTGAGCTGATTTTTGTGGGCCACTCTTTCGCATGAATTATGCAGAGAAAACCGCTTCTGACGTCATCCTCATTAAACTGGTTTACATTCCTCTGCTCTTACTCCTGGGCTTACCTGTTGGATGACGTCAGGTAGGAGACGGTTCCAATGGTAAACATACAATACATTTTCCATAGCGTTTTCTTTCATAGCGTGTTCCAATAGAGAATAAAAATCAGGCACGTGGCGCTCCGTAGCCGAAATAAGCTATAACGGCGTTTTCATGACTTTTAAGTGAGCGAGAAGAGAGCGCTATTTGAGATTTTTGTTTTAAATTTTTTGTTTACCTATTTGAAAGCATGCGTTGCTATGGTTACCTATGTATTGGCTTATGGAAGCGTGGACGTAGGCTTTAATGAGTTGCGAGTAAGTCCGGAATTTTCCAAATCATTTCCTATAGAAAACTTATTAATTTGATTTTTTTTTTCGATTTTAATTAATTATTTGGTTTTAATTAATTTTTTCGATTTTAAATCGATTTTTTTGAACTATTTTTTTGATTTTTTTCGATTTTTATTTGAGTTTGTTAGATTTTAATTAATTATTTTCGACTTTTATGTTATTATTTTTTTTTACTTTAATTAATTTTTTCGATTTTAATTAATTTTTTTGATTTTGATTTTTTCTTTTGATTTTGATTTTTTCTTTTGATTTTGATTTTTTTTTTTTTTTTGATTTTGTTCGATTTTAATTTTTTTTTTTTGATTTCTATGAAAAAAAATTTTTTTTTTTTTCAATTTATATTTAAATTTTTTTGATTTTTTTCGTTTTTGGTTGTTTTTTTTTTTTTTTTTTTTTTTAAATTTGTTTTTAATGATTTAAATTTTTTTTTTCAAGATTTCAAATTATTTTTCGATTTTTATTTGATTTTTTGACACCTGACAGCGTTAAGGTAGACTTTAATGCATTTCGAATAAGTCCGTAATTTTCCAAACTATTTCCTATAGAAAATCAATATAACTGACTAGGAAAATTCCGCACTCCATTTTTGCGTCTAAATAATATTATTTATTTCCCCGCCAATAATTTTTTTTAAACGGAATTTCGCGCGCACGTGGATCTTATTTGAACTATTTATTTTGACGGGCAAAATTTTTTTTTTTTTTTTTTTGAATTGTTAATTAAATTTTAAATGTTGAAAAGAAAAAAAAAAGTTGAATGAGGATAAATTTAATTCGGGTGTTGATTTCACCACATCAAAAAAAAAAATCTTTTTTTATTTATTTATATTTAATTTTTACGATTTATGATTTATGTAATAACTCTTTTTTTTTCTCTCTCTCTTTCGGAATTATGTTACGTGATAATTAGTTTTACGCTTTAAAAAAAAAAAATGGCGCGTGGGTCTCCTTCAATTCGCGGAATTAATAAAAAAAAGGTGTGTGAGAATAATTTAATGTTAATTTTCACGCGTTTATGAAAATTTGCTTATTAAAAAAAGCGAGCGCTTACTTTGCGCTCAATTAAAAGCTTATGCGAAGTATGGAATAGCTTATTTTGGCTTTGTAGCGCCACGTGCGTTATTTATTTTTGTTTACGTCAGTTGCTATGGAAACGCTCGTATGTCTATGAGAGAAGTTCGTGTCGAAGGATTTATTCCGCTCGAACGGGTTTTTTAACGTTTGAATTCGATGAAGGTATAGAGACCCCGCCCTCTTTCCCGCCAGGTCAAGGTTTTTGGCGCCAAAAATTTTATAAGGTTTTTTTTTTTATTTTATGGACTGTTTTTTATTTTTTTATTGACTCGATTTTTTGTTTTTATTACTTGTGTGGTTTTATAACTAGGTTTATTTAATTATAAAGATGCGAATTGAAACGAATGCTAAATAGAAAAAAATAAAATTTAAAACGGAAAATTTGTTTATAGGGGTTTTTTTTTTTTTTTTTTTTGATTTTTTTTATATTAAAAATCTAATTTTCGTGAATTTTCGATTTTTTTAACTTTGAATTGAGTTTTTATTTAATTTTTTTCGATTTTAATTTTAATTTTTTTTGACTTTTAATTTGATTTTTTTTTCGATTTTTAATTTGATTTTTTTTTTTGACTTTAAATTTGATTTTTTTTTTTGTTTTTAATTTGATTTTTTTTTTCGTTTTTAATTTGATTTTTTTTTTTTCGTTTTTAATTTGATATTTTTTTTTTTTGACTTTAAATTTGATTTTTTTTTTGTTTTTAATTTGATTTTTTTTTTTTCGTTTTTAATTTGATTTTTTTTCGTTTTTAATTTGATTTTTTTTCGTTTTTAATTTGATTTTTTTTCGTTTTTAATTTGATTTTTTTTCGT
>JAQGAZ010003233.1:0-12659 GCA_034692225.1 Polydesmus complanatus
AGTTTTTGAGTTATTCAACCGAGAAGTTTCAAAAAAGCCCCAGAACGGAGTAAAAGTTCAGCTCAGAAACGATAAAATCTAAATAACTTTTGAAATCGATGAGATATCGACCAACGGACAACGGCATCATGTTCCTGAGATAGATAGAAACTCGTAAGGTGCGCCATCGTGTAGAGGACGTCATTTTACATTCCCATTAAAAATTTGAACCAAATCTGACCACTGGTTCGCGAGTTATGAGCAGATGAATTTGGAATTGGAACTTCGGAATTTTGGAAACTTTGGAATTCCGGATTGGAACTGAGTGGCTCTGATTCACAGTCCTATTATTAATAATTGATAATTGGCAATTATTGAAAACAATTATTTTGCAAAACAACTTTCGCGAATACGGTAATAAAAAAAAAAAATAATAATTTGTACGTTTTTTTACCAACATTTATTTTCATTCGTCGATTATAAATCGAATACATTTGAACTCGGATTTTTTAAGTGTCTATCTCAGTGGCTTTGAGAACGCACATGGTTACTCCAGAGTCGTCGTTGAAGCAATAGTAGTGGCCGCCCCCGCCGCAGTTTGAAGTACAAACGCAGGCATTCTGTATGACAACGTAGTCGGTGTAACACGCTTTCCCTCGCGATTGGCACACGTTGCAATCATCTTCGCTTCCGGTTAGGCAGACGTAGGGACCAGAGTCCAGTTGGCTACACCAGTAATTGTCGGGGCAAGTAGCGTAGTTACCACACTTGATGACCGCTCGGACAACCCCGCTTTGCCACCCAACCGAAGCAAGGAGGAAGATTATAATAACACGGTTCATTATGAAAAGGAACGATTTACAACGAGAGATTACAGAGTGATCCGTCCTCCATCGCCACTCTCATTATAAGCAATTTCTTTTTGTGTTTCATCATCGAACATGAAATATTACCCCTCCTCCCGACATCCTTCAAACAGTTATTTGACAACACTGCGATTTACTATTCCACTGTTAGTTGATGAGAAAGCAATTATTAATATTATAATGAAGCTGAGAGAAAAAACAAACAATTACAGTACTTTAGTTATTGGAAGAAATAATGATTTTAATAAGTGCGTGCTACAATAATAATTATTATTACGCAGAGGTGAAGATGACGTCATAGCTGTATTTCCAGTTCGTCTTTGCATCTGACAGTGAAACACACAGCCATCAAAATTAGTGTAGTGCGAGCAAAATTGCATAATTGCATTGTAGCTACCCCAACAAATCAAAACAAATAATTTACCAATTTCAAAGATAAAGTAAAATGACGTCAGAAACCGATAAAGTAGACTACGTTTATCTGTTGAGATAACCAAATTGATAGCCTTAATATCTATTCTATTTTTTAAACTCCGGGCTTCAACTCTTTTCATTGTTCACGTTCATTGTTTTTAATAATTTAGCTCCACCTTAAATCAACGAGTTATATGGCAACTTCCGGAGAATTTATGGCGGGTTAGTTGGCTTTATAATAATTATTATTATTGCCGAGTAATTGTAATTTCATTATGTGGATAGAGGAGGAGGATAAGGAGTTGTTGTTGTGTCGGGTGAATGAGTTGGTGTTTGTGGATGCGTTGGCCGGCTACGAGTGCAGGCGCTGCGAGCGCACCCTCATCCGTCACTACCTGGCCCCCTGCGGACACTACTTTTGCCCCAACTGCAAGAGACTGCTCCTCCAATCCAAAAGCAACTGCCCTCTTCCGGCCTGTAGACAGCCACTTGAGGATATGGTTAAGTTTCCCCAATCTCCACCGCTGTTTAGGTATTATGAACTAACCTTGAAATTTTGATTTAGGATTTTCAAGATATTGAATTCGAACGGAAGTTATATAAATTGCGCGCGCATTGTCCGAACAAAGTCTACGGATGCCCTTTCCTTAGTCAACTCAAGGACTTAGGGGTATGGAACGATCCTATTTTAATAATAATTAAGAACAAATAGCGCTGATAGTAGTAATATATTAGGCTCATTTGAAAATGTGTAAGGACACGAGAGATAGGGCACTTCCGGTGTTAATCCAAGGAAACAACTTTGTCGAAGCCGTAATTTTTTTTTTTGCATTTATTTTCTAGTAATAAAATGTGTGTTTTTTTATTGGAATTTTTAAGATTTTGCGAGATTTGAGTATCAAAGTTGATAAGTTAAGCGCTGATATAAACGCGATAAAGGAAGAAACGAGTCAGAGTTTGAAGGACATGGAGACGAGAGTCGATAACAAAATGAAGGATATTGAAACGCAAGTGGGGAGAAACAAACGGGAACTCGATAAGAAGATGGTGGAAGTGTTCTGTAAGATTTTAAAAAAAACAATATTTTATTCTTAATCTTTAAAATTTCTTTGATTTAACACAGTAAAGTTACACGATTACGAAGCTCATAAAACGGAAGTAAATAAAGCCAACGTTGAAACAAAAGTGGATAACGATGGCTTTTTAGTTATAAACCCGGAAGGTTGAGAAAACTTAAACTTATCGATTCTTATGTAATAACTAATAATGCAAATGTTTTGACGTAGTAAACTTAGTCGAAGAGATAAATAGAGCGCCGGAAATTGATGAACAAGAAGAAGTGAAGGTGGAAGCGAAAGAACGTGTTATCAATTTATTAGATAAGATTGAGGAAATGAATAAGAAGATGGCGGAGATGATGAGTAAAAATCTTTAAAATTTTACATAAGAAAATTAATAACTATTAACGTTGTTTTTTTTTGGTTTTTTTTAGAGAAGTTGGATGAAAAAGCAAACAAAACGGAAATTGAGGATCAAAAGGTACCCAGTTGTGTTCAAAATGTACAATGTATACAAACATTTGAGACACCCAGTGCCATTTAAAATTAGTAGCAAATTAGAATTTTAAAACATTAAAATTTTTATAGGATAATTTAATAGAAATCAGTAGAAAATTAAGGATATCAAGTGAAAAAACCAGCGAGCAAAACAACAAAGTAAACGATACAAATTTTAAAAGTACAATTGCACTACATGTTGTTTTATGTGTGTGTAGATGGCCCGACAAATGGAATTCCTCAAACAAGAAACGGAAATAAAACTTAATTTGGATAATTATCTTCTATTAAGAACTCCTCAGGTTTTACATCTTCTCATTTTAATTAACCAATAATTTTTAATTAATTTTTTTAAAAAACAATAATAAAGATGAGTTGCGTGAGTCTGGTGGAGAACGACAAATGCCACAACGCCTTTACACCGGATTTTACTTGGAAAATTACCGGAATAAAAGAGAAAATGAAAGAGTTGATTTTCGAGATCAAAAGCGCGTCCTTCAAATGGACCGGATATCCGAGTGTGCAAGCTCAGGCTCAATTGGAAGTGTGCGAGGACGGTCAGGCCAACCTGTCCTTGTGTTTGAATAAGAAAAACAAAGCAGCGCGAAAAGCCGCAGACCTCGAACTAATACCAGCCGTTTATTACGTTTTAAAGGACCAAAGCGGGGGAGGAGAAGCTAAACATAAGACCCGAATGTACTCCTACTCCTTTAGCAACACCTTCAACCCCGCCCTCACTTTCCAAACACCTTTTGTGCATAAATCCTGGCTCACTCATCCCTCGTTCAACGTGGACGACTCCATCGCTATTGAAATCTACGTCGAGCCTCCTTCCACGGCTCAAACGGTCTATTCGTACGACGGGACCTTAACTTGGGCCATCGACAATTATCGGAAGAGGAAGCGGATGGAGAAGGAGAACTCGGTGTGGTATCAAGAGAGCCCTTACTTTTACACAGGACCCAGTGGGTACAGGGTGCAAGTGAGAATGTGTTTGGTGAATGGACTGAGGGTGAACGTTAGGTTCTTAACCGGTGCTTTCGACGCCGTTCCAGGCCTGCCGGTGACCTTTCCTCATCGCACCACCGTCACTATTTTTAATCGACCGGAGCCTAAACGTAACATCGTGCAGACGGTGGTTAAAGATATTGAGTATAAACGAGAGTATTTCATCGACATGTGTAAAGATGAAGATGTCGAAAATGTGGCGGAAAATGATACTATATTTTATAAAGTCAGCGTTAAACCTGACAATAATTCAAATAAATTAATGTAATTAGTTTTAATATTAAAATTAATTTATTTCTATGTGAATGATCTCGCACATGTGGCAATGTGAGTCATCTAGATGTCAACATACAGTAGATGCGTGTAAGATGTCACAGACACTGGCAGTTGAAACGAGCGAAGAACTCGAAATGCAGTTCTGACCTCATCCTGGGGCGTTATTCTACATGTAGGCTAGCAGCAGGAATAAGATCAATAAAATCGTTAATATTTTCCAATTTCGCAATTTTTCCTCCTCTGATCCAAATAAACAAAGCAATTAAAAGCCTGCTAAGCACACATCGAATTCACGAAATATCGGTCACGCGATGTCATTATTACCCGAAAACGTTGGTTACGTAAGAAAAAATATTTAATCAAACAAAAACCCAGCTTTCATTTCGTAGTATAAAATAAGGTAGAAAAACGAAGCACATTATCATTATCAACATCCTCAACTGATACAAAGCTCGAGGTAAGGAGATCTAAAGTATCTATAAGATTAGTATAAGGTCTAAACTTTAAGCTAAAGTATTCTTACGTTTAAATCTGTGGATAATATTGATAGTAATATTGATGTATACTTTTTTAAGTTTTAGCTTATGGAGTTTTCCCTTATTTCTTATATTTAAAGTCTGATGCTTATGACGTTCGAGTTTGGAACTTTATTTCTACGTTTAAAACTGTGTAAAACTCAGTTCCAAAGTCCACACTCGAACGCAGTAAAGCTTTAGAATAATTTTAAGAGGTTTTAAAAAAGAAAGTTAGGGGGGAGGGGCAATTAAACGATTGCGTGAGAGAGGGTAAAGTGTGATTCTAGCTTAATGATGAGTGTGTTTTTTTATTTGATTTAGAATCTCCTAAATAAGATGAGGAGTCGTTTAGTTCCGTTGCTGTTCCTGGTGCTCGTACTCTGCATCGTCATGCATGGGGTAGAGTGCAAAGAGTTAGTGAGGCAGGTGGATACCAGAAGAGTATGTGGCAATATTAAATGCGACCCTGGACAACTATGTGTGGCTGTGGGCCTTTTGGGGGTTGCTATTTGTCTCGGCTCCGGCTAGTTAAATCCAAACTCTCCAAATCAATATCCCGATTTTTTCTCCTAATTAATTATTAAATTGTAACCCAAATGAAATAAATAATACACTATATAATAATTATTACGATAGTAATAATTCCTTCTCTCCTCAACGCAAGGTGACGTCACTACACCCAGATACACATACATTCAAACTTTTACGTTGTTATCAAAAATACATCAAAAAAACGTTCGAGAAAAAAATTGATTAAAAGTTTAAAAAAATTTTGAGAGAAGATGCGCAATATGTGGGAGCTGACGCGCTGTCGGTACTGTTGCAACCGGGCAGTGAGCTGGAAATGTAGCAGTGACGTCATTGTAAGCTAACAGCAGCAGGGGATAAAATCAATAAAATAATTATTATTATTTTTCTCCTATCTCGCTCTCCTAATAATCCCCCAAAATGAAACTTGAAACAATGAAATTTCTACCCCTCCCCCGTTATAAAATAAAATAAAATAATAAGATTTTTGCCAACCCGAAATATTCAGTTGCGACGAAAAGCGAACTGTGACGTCATCTTTAGCCTCCTGTATAATAATTATGGTACGTAACTCATTCAGAAATTTACTGTCTGTCTGGCTCTACGCTTCACGTTGGAAACCCCCTTCGCGTGAAATACAACGCATAATTTATTTTATTTTATTGTATAAGTTGATATAACCAAATGGAAAGATATTGAAACGCAAGTGAGGAGAAACAAACGGAAAGTCGATAAGAAGGTTGGTGGAAGTGTTCAGTAAAGATTTAAAAGAAAATATTTTTTTAAATTTTTTACTACCAAATACTATAAATAGGATGATTGACGTGACAGCAGCAGCAGCAGTGCGTCTGAATTTTATGCAAATGGTGTGTACTTTTTTACTTTCATTTTCAGTATTTGCTCCTTTGTATTTGGTTTATGAGAGCGACGGGGATGAGTGTAGAGTGAAAAACCCGAATAAAAATGAAAAACCCGAATTCGCAACGCATATGCTGTGACGTCGCCATTTTTTTTTTTTTTTTGGCGCACTTGTTGTTGCCACAAAACGTCCCCCTCAGGCTCCGGTGCCAACCAAATACTAATCGACTATCTATTGTGTAAATAATTCCTGGAATAATAATTCCTTTTTTAGGAACCGTAGACATAAATTATGCTGTAACGCGTGACAGCTATTGCACTTCCGCTGTTGGTTCAAGTGTAAAAAGAGCCAACCTTTTTCGAATACTTTTTCAAACCGTAATAAATAATAATTAATCAAATAAAAATTAAAAAAAAAAATTTATTTTGTTGGGTTTAAAAGGCGGTTGCAAAATGAACCCACAACATCATAATCTTCCACAGATACAACGCTGAAGGTAAGAATTATTTTGATACCGAGCACTAAACTTATAAGCTAAAGTATGCTTAGGCAAAAGGATAGTGGGAAGGGAGGGACGTAGGAAAAGTAGTCGAATGTTTAATAGGGGGGGGGGGGAGAGATAGGGATTTCTTTATCCCAGAGGTGTAAGTCGTTCGATCGATAGAAAAGATAACTAAATTTTGGGGCAATTTTAAGTTTAACATTTTCCTGATAATAGAGAGATTGCGGTTTAGCTTTTTACCTCGTTCTTATCCTTAACTCTAATGCTTATGACGTTGGAGTGTGGACTTTCCAACTTTTTACTTCATTGACATCTGTGCTGAAAAAAAAAGTTCCAAAGTTCACACTCCAACGCCATAAGCAGAGAGCCGTGCGAAGGGAAAGTGTCGCCCGGGGCAAAATCTAGATTTGGCGCCCCCCTCCCGGTACCTTTAAAAAAATTTTGAGCCAAGCTTTTTGACCGCTTAAAAAAAATAAAATTTTTTTCAAAAATAATAACAATGGATGATAATTTTGAGCGCCGAGCTTGCGAGGCGCAAATTTTTTTTAAGAAATGTAACGTTGTTTTTTTTTCGTTTTTGGTTATTCTGAAGCCGGGACTTGTTAGAAAAAATAGATTATAGCGCCGAGCTTGCGAGGCGCGAAATTTTTTTAAGAAAATTGAGGTTTTTTTTTTGCGCTTTTGGCTTCTCTGAAGCCGTGACTTAACAGGAAAAATAGGTTATGGCGCCGAGCTTGCAAGGCGCAAATTTTTTTTAAGAAAATTGAGGTTTTTCTTTGCGCTTTTGGCTTCTCTGAAGCCGTGACTTAACAGGAAAAATAGGTTATGGCGCCGAACTTGCGAGGCGCAAAATTTTTTTAAAAAATTTGACATATTTTTGCGCTCTTGGCCACTTGGGTAGTTATAAAGTGCAAAGAATTTTGCGATTTCGGCGCCCTTAAATGTTGGCGCCCGGGGCCTGCGCCCCCTTCCCCCCTTCGCACGGCCTTGGCCATAAGCATTAGAGTTAAGGATAAGAACGAGGTAAAAAGCTAAACCGCAATCTCTCTAATAGCTTGGATAAATAGACATAAGTAGTAAAAATCAATACAGCTGTGTTTTACGCCTGAGAAAAAATTAGGATAGAGGGAGGGAGACTACAGAGTTAACTTTATACTCGTAATTTAGAGATTGAACGAGAGGAGTATATGTCATAATAACTTTATTATAAGTATAAAAAATGAATACAGATTTGAATGTTTTACCAGCTGAAATCCAATTGAGAGAGAAAGAGAGACAAAGCAGCAAAAAGAGAGTAAGAAAGTGGGATATTAGTTGGGATAAGACGTGTAAATTATATAATAATAATGCGTGTGTTTATTTCGTTTGATTTAGAATAATTATTCCTATAAAAGATGATGAGGAGTTGTTTAGTTCCGTTCCTGGTTCTCCTTTTGTTCATCACCATGTATGGGGTAGCGATGGCGCAGCAATATGACCACTTTTCCTGCGACAACCAATGTGACGTTGACCATTGCGATGAAATAGGTGATTCGAATCCAAAAGTGTACGAGTGTTTTCCTTCGCCCGATAAGTAATTGCGACTGTTCCGAGTAAAATGTGACGAAAATAAAAGATACAGGGCGTAACAAAAATCGGCTATCGTGTTTTTTTTTTTTTCTGATCCAATTTAGATTTAAAAATAGGAATTAATTAATTTGGGGTTTTCTCATTATGATTTTAAGTCGAAACAATAAGATAAGGAGGAGGGTGGGGGGGGGGGGAAGGGGAATATTATGAAGGATGTTACGGTGGGAAATTCTATTTATTATTTTATTGTCTGTCTCGTTTTATGCCTGCATTGTTTGAAAATAAGTTAATTGTATTTCACCTTCACGAGAAATACAATGGAGTATTTTTATTTTTATCGATCGAACGGTGATGTTGTTGTGACAGCAGTGCGTGACTGTCATGGTGGAAAATTCCCATTTGTGTTTACTGTCTGTCTCGTTCGATGCTTGCGTGATACTAACTCCTCCACGTCAAAGACAATGAAATATATTTTATTTTATTGGCGCTTGGCATCTGTTCAATACAATTTTCGTACACTATTCAATTTTGATTTCTTAATAATTCTATCTCTTTCTGCTACTTAAAAAAAAAATTGTAGGCTAAGTAAATTGCAAAAAAATTGAAAAAAAAAATTGTAAAAAAACTGTAAAATAATTGTAAGAAAAGTTGATAAAAAAACCAATTGATATGAAAATATTAAAAAAATAAAATAAATCAATTGAAAAAATTATTGAAAAAAAAAAATTGAATTAAAAAAACTGAGAATTAAAATTAATCTGCGAAAATAATTGGCTGTAGATTACTACGCAGTGTGAGTAAGAAGAACTCTTAACGACTAAATAATTTGGAAGCCAATCTAAAGCGGAAAACTTGTCTAACGCGTAAAACGACCGCGCGATCTCGAGCAATAATTATAAACACTGTTTAATACGGAAAAATAAAATAAATTTACAGTAAAATCGAAGGTTAATAAAACACGATTCCGTTATACGCAGGTTTTACCCGGTTGTACAGGTCTACCCTAGGAACAGGGAAACACGTCGTAACCTCGTTTATCGCCAACCACCTGTGGACTCTCAGCTTACAGATTAGATTAAAGTGCGTATCATCTAGTAAACAATTTCTATAATAATTTAGGCTTATTTGAAGATTACAAAATTAAAAATAGGATGAAAGTGCCGGAAGTAAAATTCCCCCCAACAAAATCGCTTTTTAGAGTTTTAGTAACCGGTTTTAGAGTTTACTTAACCATATTTCAACATCAAACAAATGCGGAAAGCACTTCCATGCATTTTGGCAGTCTTGGTACATACAACCTTTTTTAAAAAAAATAAATAAACAAATATTCCATACAGTATAACGTACATATTTTTGAAAAATGGCACTTTCAGCCATTTTCTCTCTTCACCTCAATAATAATCTTAAAACAGATAACAATAGAATGGAAACTTAAAAGTTTAGGCACTTTGCCCTTATTTCCATTATCTTCCACCTTATCGTTTTTTCCACGTTAAACGTGGCACTAATCCTCAACTCACCTTCAGTCTCCGAAATCATTATTAAGTATCGACTGGTTGCAGTGGTAAGACGTGCTTTGCAATCGCTCCTTAAAGACACCTCTTATTACTATTAAATTCAAACGACTTCCTTTAATATTTGGGTAAAGTATCTACTCTTCAATTCTTAATTAATTAATAATAATTACTAAACAACAGTATTTCAATTGCTATTTAAAGCCTTTTTGGGGGACGAGAGACTGTTGCTTCGTGGTTTTGATGACGTGGAGAGTGGGCGGATGACGTGGCCACGTAGTGCTTAAAAGTCCTCGTTCAACATTTTCATTTCCTAAATCAGTCTCAACTCTGATTGGAAAGGAGTGATGAACGATGAGAGGCAAACGTGTAGCTGCACAGGGGTTCATCGAGGTTATGGTGAGTTTAAGAAATCATTATTAAAGAGGTATAATATGTTACTAATTCACGTGGTTTAGGGAGGACAAGACACTCAACAAAGTGCACTTTCTGTAGCCTACGTAGAAGAAATGGTCACTGATGAGGTATGTGGATAACGTTTATTTAGTGCGCGTCAGTTTAGTTTGATTTTTTTTTTTGCTTATTTCTTATGGTCAATTTCAGTTCTTATGACGTTGTAATTTGAATGTTTATGTTTATTATTTAAAAAAAAAAAATTCGAAATTAATTATTTCTATATCTGTAATGACGTCATAGACGAGAATTTCTATTAAAAAATACAAGCACCAATTTTTTTTAAATAATCAGTGCTTATCTTATCGTAATAATTCTGATGACGTCATAAGCGTAAGAAGAGCAAGGAAAAAAAAATTTAACTTCCCCAAACTCTGTATTTTTATCATTTTAGTTGTTTGATGTAAAGTTTGAGATAAATAATAAATTATTATGTGGTTCGCCCCCTGCGTTTCCTCCTGTGTCCCCGCCCTCTTTCGCAGGCCTCATAAACACCTTATCTATACTACGGTACTTAAAACAATAAGATATGGAAAGGTTTTTTTTTTTCTCCATTCTATTTTTTATCTATTGTTAAATAACTCGTACATCTCCTGAATATGGCTTAGGTAAATTGAACAAAACGCTTAGGGGTAGCATTTTTATGGAGAGTTCCGGTTTTGATCTTAATGGGAGGAAATGGGAGATTTTGTTAAATTTTCTAAAAGATTTCTTAATTTTCTTAAATTTTTTTTTAATTAAATTACATCTAATTTTTTTTTTTATTATTTAAAAAAATCTTTAATTTTCCACAAATTTTGTTTATTTTCTGAAAATATTTTTTAATTTTCCTAAAAATATTTTTTAATTTTTCTCAAAAATATTTTTTACATTTTCTCAAAAATATTTTTTACATTTTCTCAAAAATATTTTTTACATTTTCCTAAAAATATTTTTTAATTTTTCTAAAAATATTTTTAATTTTTCTCAAAATTATTTTTAATTTTTTTAAAAATATTTTTAATTTTTCTCAAAATTATTTTTTAATTTTTCTCAAAATTATTTTTTAATTTTTCTCAAAAATTTTTTTAAATTTTCTCAAAAATATTTTTTAATTTTCCTATTTTTATTTTTTTCATTTTCCTAAAAATGTTTTTTAATTTTCCTAAAAATAATTTTATTTATTTATTTTTTTTTTCATAATGAAGTTTCAAAGTGAAATGAAAGAAGAAATCGTGGAACCAAAAATCACGTTTTACATGGCAGACCAAACTACTACAAACGCCAGCCCTCGAAATTCTAACGTAGAAGTGGACCACAACCGCCTACCATTAGAGTTCCTTCTGGGTTAAAAGGATGTGACTATCGTTTGGTGAGGAAAGGTCAAAAGGAGGTCAGCATCGAACTCATCTAAAGAAACGTCCATCCGAACCTATCAACTCTCTCCTCTCTCTCTCTTTCTATCAATAAAAATGACATCTTCTTTACTCGCACCCTGTATCCACGTAGTCCAGTGTAGAAGTACGGGCTCTCGTCACCCACTTCCCACTAAATCCCTCTCTCCTTCGCCATCTGTTTCCTCTTCCGGTAGTTGTCAATGGCCCCATTCAATATCCCATCGCGGCAATCAACTTTTTGAACTATCTTAGGTGGTTCCACGTGGATGTGTATCACCATACTCAATCATATCACAAGCTGAATGAGTGAGCCCACTTTGCATCCCCCTCCACTACGTGTCTTTCATCCCGCTTATTTCCCAAGTGGAAATCCCTATGGTAGACTGAACTCGATCCTCCACCACTGAGAATTACTTGAGAAATAAGCGTGATGAAGGTCTCTATGTTAAGAGGTTATTAAAAATATTTAGCCCTAAACCTCATTGTACAGGGTGGATGATTGTTACGGTGATAGATATGTACTTGGAACCACCTTCTATAGTTTTCACGGGGGTGTATTCCCGTTGATGGAGACACTGAACGTGACTGTTGACAACTGCCGGAACAGGTTACAGATGGCGAAAGACCGAGGTTTAGTCTTTTGGGGGTTTTTCGAGCGCCTTTACTTCTGCACTGGACCACGTGTATACAGCGTGCGCGTGAAGAGGAATTAGTATCGATAAAAAGAAGAGGGAAGCGCGTTGATAGGAGCTGAGATTAGACCTTTTTATAGAAGGAATTCGACGCTGATTTCCTATTGAACTTTCCTCAGCAAACAACAGAGGCTTCTTTTTCAACCGGAAGAACCCTTTTCCTAACATCGTTGTTGATGTTTTTGTTTTCCTAATAAAATTAATTGTATTTAGTTTGCTATAGTTTCTATTTCTTACGAGGTTATTAATGTATTATTTTTTTTTTTGGTCAATAAAAGTATATTCAAACCGATAATTTCCTTTGGAGTACATTTCACAGTTGAGCATTAAAGTTAGCGGTGATTGCCATGCGCAAGGGGCAGCCACGTTCACAACAAAACTACGGTACAGTATGTAAAACCAATGAAAACGTTTCTAAAACCAAGGTTCTTCCAGCGATCAATTCCCCTCAAGTTTTAATATATAATTACGAATAAAAATAATTAACATTTTCATTTAAATTAATTCCTCCTCAACAACAACATCGATCGAAGCTACGTCGAGCGCACTATC
>JAQGAZ010003234.1:0-12658 GCA_034692225.1 Polydesmus complanatus
TACCTCTACACAACGACTAATTACGGAAGCCCAGAGCTCCCAGCATGCACCGCTTCTACGGAAGCCCAGCCCGACAGTTATGATAAGTTAAGGTTTTAAGGTAGTAGAAAAATAACGATTTTAGTAGAAATATACCGTATTGACGTAATACAGTACATTTCTTTGCCATGTGCACTCTGGTATGAAAATAACGTTTTTGCGGCGAAAATAAGGTTTCAGCAAAAAAAAAATATATATATCGTTTTAAATGTGTGAAAACGCGACAGATACGGTTGGAAAATAAGGTTTAAAGTAGAAAAATATTGTTTTAAATTTCCAGAAAGTCAAATTATGATGATAACGTTTTGGTGAGATGTAAAATACATTACGGTATTTCAATTGAATAAAACGTATATTTTCAGCGAAAAAAATAAATAAAACTTATTTTTTCTTTAGCGTTATGGCGTTTTAGAGACCCAAAACGTAATTTTTTTGACGTTAATATTTTTAATAATAAACGTGTTTGTTTTTACGACTTTGAAAGTTGATTTATTCGCGCCTTTTCCGCTGAAATACAAAAACAACCAAAAAAAATTTGCGCGTTGGTTAATTTAGCGTTTTTGCACAGGCGGTTTAATCGGTTATCTGGAAGCGGTAACTGTTAACTACGCTATTGTGACAGTAATTGTTTTGCTCGCTTGGTGAGAGCGAGAGATGGAGTGGATAGGGTAAAGGTGGCTCGTGTCGTCACTCCTTTCCATCCCCCCTGGCGATGCTGCTTAAGGCTTCGAATTACTACCCTAACGCTATTTCCCAAAGATGCTTTTTTTTTTTTTGAAACTGGAAATTAATTTTTCAATAGGTGAAAAACATTTTTATTTTATTTATTTATTTTTGTTATCGATTTTTAGGGAATTTTTTTTTTGTTTTTCTTTCTTTGTTTTTGGAGTGCGCGGGGAAGAGTTGATCGATCGACGAAATAATTAACGTGTAATTAAATAACGACATTCCGCTCGGGTTACTACGCGTTTTTCTTTTTCGAAAACTATAGCGTGGCGCCTGATTTCGTTTTGATTAGCAACACCGCTTTTAATTATCGATTTGCAAAATTTTGATATAAATTCTTTAATTACGAGCGAAAAATTACTGGGATTTATTATTATTTTTTAATATTATGGAATAAAAGTCTCGAATACGGTTTATTTGTTATAAATTATTTGGTTGCCAGAAGTTAGCATTGAAGAGGAGCATTTTAAGAAAATGAACGAAATTTTTAAGAAAATAAACGAAATTTTTTAAGAAAATGAACGAAATTTTTAAGGAAATGAACGAAATTAGTTAAAAAAATTAACGAAATTTTTTAAGAAAATGAACGAAATTTTAAGGAAATGAACGAATTTTGTAAAGAAATGGACGAATTTTGTATGGAAATGGACGAAATTATTTAAAAAAATTAAGGCAATTTTTTGAGAAAATGAACGACATTTTTAAGGAAATGAACGAAATTATTTAAATACATTATCGAAATTTAAAAAAAAAAAAAATTAACGAAATTTTTTGTGAAAATAAACGAAATTTTTTGAGAAAATGAACGAAATTTTTAAGGAAATGAACGAAATTAGTTAAAAAAATTAACGAAATTTTCAAAAAAAGAACTTAATGAAATTGTTTGAGAAAATTAACGAAATTTTAAGGAAATGAACGAATTTTGTAAAGAAATGGACGAATTTTGTATGGAAATGGACGAAATTATTTAAAAAAATTAAGGCAATTTTTTGAGAAAATGAACGACATTTTTAGGGAAATGAACGAAATTATTTAAAAACATTATCGAAATTTTTTTAAAAAAAAAATTAACGAAATTTTTTGTGAAAATAAACGAAATTTTTTTAAAAAAAGTTAAGGAAATTTTTAGGAGAATGAACGAAATGTCTAAGAAAATGAACGAAATGTTTAAGAAAATGAACGGAGTTTTTAGGAGAATGAACGAAATGCTTAAGAAAATGAACGAAAATTTTTAAGAAAATCCGCTACCTACAAACATTAAAATTGAATTGGTACTTTGCGAATTTTGAATTACTGTATTATTATTTAGCGTTTTGAGCGGTCATTTAGAGTTCTTAAAATTTTAATAGCGTTTTCAAATGTTAATTTACGTTTTCGAGCACTTCAATAGCGTTGCTGAGTGTCATTTATCGTTTTAAAATGTTAAACAACGCTTTAACATTTTATTAATGAATATTTCGACTTGTCATTTAGCGTTTTGTGTCTTCTGTTAAATAGCGTTTAAAATGGTCAATTCGCATTCTTAAATAGCGTTTTCTTTTTTAAAGAAAAAAACCTAAAAAATTTCTATTTCACACTATTATTATGATTACGAACGCTTACGTTAACGATAAAATTGAATGTTTCTATTACCGTATTTTATTTTATTTTATTTTTTTTAAAAAAAAGAACCTTATTTTCCATTAGCGGTTTTTTTCTTAATATGGTTTGCCAAAATTGTTTCCTCTTACGTGTATCTGATTTAACGCGGTAATTTTGTTTATCTGCGGGTTCGATCCAGCCAAAGGTCAAGGTCGGGTCATCTCATTTGCATATTGGAAAAGCGCTTTTCTGTTATTACGCTATTATTTATGGCGTTTGAGCCTTGAAATTCATTGACCTTCAGGTACTTTGCAATGAGAAGAAAAAAAAAACGAAAGTAGGTTCGAACATACATTCCGATCGATCACAATGGATCGATACGGTATTATACGCGCACACACGTCGAACGACAGACACCTAGCGGGCAACGGCAGTTTTGAAATTTACATTTTCGATTCGCATTCGAATGTTCGTGAAAAAAAAAAAAAGATTGAAAGTTAAATATATACGGAGGACATTATTCCTCGTCACTTGTTGGATGAGATTAAAAATGCCATTCAGCAGCCAGAACGATGGAGAAGGAGAGAGAGATTCAACAGCCAGAGTGATGGAGAGAGTAAGTAGGCTGGGTACATGTACATCTTTCGTTCTCTGTCTCGTAAACCATTTCTCGCATCACACCCCATAAGCAAAACGAAAAGATTGAAAGAGAGAAAACGGTTTCCCAATAGAAAACTTAGGCAAATGACGAAAATGTACGCTCCACGCTATCGTTTTTCTTGGAAAATAAAAATATGAAAAGGTGGTGGAAAAAATTGAAAGTAAAAGGGGGATTGAAAGGTGAGAAGATTTGAAACGGAGAGATTTATAATGAATAGATTCAAGGCGAAAAGATTCAAGGTGAAGGGTTTAAAATATATTATAAAGATTTTAATGTAAAAAGGACTTAAAAATGAAAAGATTCCGAGCGAAAGAGTTCAAAGTGAAGGATATGGTGACCATGAGAATAAATGTAGTGTCAGAAATAAAACGCTTTAAGAGTGAAGGGATTTCAAATGAAAGAACTCAAAGGTATACTTTAAATAGCGAACGTTATAGAAACTAAAATTGTTATGATCTATACTGCAAAATATTAGTGACTTTTTTTTTTTTTACATCAGTGACGTATGCACTCTTGGGACAAATTTTTTGATCCAAGTTATTATTATTGATGCAACGCGTTGTGAGTGGGTAGGGTTATAATGCTTGTGTTGAAACCGGAAATTTTAAACCTGGTAGAATCGAACCATTCAATGTTAAATTTATTAAAGTGCAGTTTTTCCATGCGTCATTCAAATATTTAAACTTATTTAAAGGATTTAATACGAATTCAATTTGATGCATTTTTTTTTTACGGACACCGTGTAGTTTACATTTTTGAAACGTACACGTAGATTAATGGTAAATTCAATGTTTATTTACAAAAATGGCAGTTGAAAGTTTCAAAATGCCTCTACGTAAATGGATTATTGTGGTTTTTTTTTTTATTTAAAAAAAATCGTTGTTAGTGTTATTTATTTATTGATTTGAGCACATGCAAAGAGTTTTGAGCAGATTTTTTTTTTGCCATGAAAATTATTATTTTAAAGAACTGAAATGGGCTTTTTTATCGTCTTAAAAATAGTTTTTTTTATTGTTCAAAAAAAAAAAAAAAAAGAGAAATTTGAATTATGATTATATGGTAATTATTAATGAAGGTTGCCCATTTATCTAATCACTAATATGCCCTAAAAAGCAGGGGCGGATTTACTATTACGTTCAGAAAAGCTTAGGCTTTGAGCTGCAAAACTAAATTTAGCTCTTTCTCTACATTGTTTTTTCTTATAGATTGAAATAGGGATTTATAGGTAAAAGACTTTTCTTACGGGCGAATGAGGGGGGACCCTAATTAACTTTAAAAATAGCCTAAAGGTTGGTTTAGATCTCGTTAATCATCGAAGCACGTAGGAGAGATTTAATGTGACTAATCGGCTCACGTGAGCGACTCTTATTTTCTTTCGACCGAGTCCAATGCCCTCGCTCAACGTTTTGGTTTATCAGTAAAAGTTTTTGTCTCATTTTCCAAACTCTCAAAAGGCTGAAATTAGCGTTTTCAAACTTAAAAGCGGAAGTTTGAAGCAACATTGTAACGTTTCGAGAACTAAATTGGACTTTTAGAGAAAAGAATTTGAGGTTTTGAGAACCGAATTAGACATTTAAAGAACAGAAATAGACGTTAAGAGAACTGAAGTGGTCGCTGAGAGAGAGTGATTTGAAGGTTTAGAGAACTTGAATGAAAGTTTTCGGAACTAATATCGACGATTTTCAGAACCAAAATGGATGACTTTTTTTTTCTATCTCTAAAAATGTGTGTAAATACACCGAAATGTTGCGAAGGTTAATTCGGAGGTTGTTTTTATGGACACAACAGGTTTCGCTATAATCTAACTACCGGTACGCTTGTAATAATCATGTAACGTCGGGTTATCGGCTCACCAAACCCGTTCGCAGTTCGCTCCAGCGCTCCTCTTCCTCCTCGTATCGCCGTAGCCATGACGTCGTGACGTCACCTCTGCGTAACCACGGCAACCGCGCATTTTGTCGAAATTGATGTTGATTCGTCGATGACATCTTGTCGGCACAAATAAATATCTTTCTTTTGCTTTTTATTTATTTCTTTTTGGGAATTGAAGAGTATTTTTTTTTTGTTCTTTGTTTCTGCGCGTGCGTGGGGAGATATGTGGCGCGTGGGTGGAAAATTTAATTTAGCCAGAGTTTCAGCAGGTGGTGCTGACCTAATTTTAACGAATCCAGGTCGTGATCGAAATCTACCTGTGTGACGTCACGCGCGCCTGCACTCCTTCAGAGCCGAATAGAGGTTTGGTTGGGCCCCCCGGGGGGGAAAGCTACTAGTGGGAACCCCTCCCCCAATGGGTACACATAACCATATGGGAGACGCTAATAAAGTTAAACACTTCATCTGCGTGAGAATTTGTCTTTTAAAACTCGATTTGCGCGATTGTTGTTTAAACTTCATTTAAGCAAGTGTATACCGTACTGTACTTTATAAAACTCTATTTGCGCGAGTGTTCATTTTCTAAACTCGATTTAAGCGGTTGCTTATTTTTTAAAACTTTATTTAAGCCAACGGTTACTTTCTTAAACACCATTTGCGCGAGTGTTTACTTCTTAAAATTTCATTTGCGCGAGTGTCTACTACTTAAAATTTTATTTGCGCGAATGTTTACTTCTTAAAACTTCATTTGCGCGAATGTTCACTATTTAAAATTCCATTTGCGTTAGTGTTTACTGCTTAAAACTTCATTTGCGCGAATGTTCACTTTTTAAAACTCTATTTGCGCGAGTGTCTACGTCTTAAAATTCCCTTTGCTCTAGTGTTTACGGCTTAAAACTTCATTTGCGCGAATGTTAACTTTTTAAAATTTCATTTCCGCGAGTTTTCACTTTTTAAAATTCCATTTGCGCGAGTGTCTACGTCTTAAAATACCATTTGCTCTAGTGTTTACTGCTCAAAACTTCATTTGCGCAAATGTTAACTTTTTAAAATTTCATTTGCGCGAATGTTAACTTTTTAATATTTCATTTCCGCGAGTGTTCACTTTTTAAAATTCCATTTGCGCGAGTGTCTACGTCTTAAAATACCATTTGCTCTAGTGTTTACTGCTTAAAACTTCATTTGCGCAAATGTTAACTTTTTAAAATTTCATTTGCGCGAATGTTAACTTTTTAAAATTTCATTTACGCGAGTGTTTACTTCTTAAAATTCCATTTGCGCGAGTGTTTATTTTTTAAAATTTTATTTGCGCGAGTGTTCACTTTTTTAAATTTTATTTGCGCGAGTGTTTACTTCTTAAAATTCCATTTGCGCGAGTGTTTATTTTTTAAAATTTTATTTGCGCGAGTGTTCACTTTTTTAAATTTTATTTGCGCGAGTGTTCACTTTTTTAAATTTTATTTGCGCGAGTGTTTTCTTTTCTTAAAACTTCATTTGCGCGAGAGTTTATTTCCTAAAACCACAAAAAATCGAGAAATTTATTTATTTTTTTTAAAATTGTGAATGTGGGAGGCTCTCCAAATGCAAGGGTTTCGTCTGGGGCCCGCGAAACTGTCACCTGACCTGGCCCTGTTTGTCTTCGCATTCCATAATATGTCACTTTCACTCAATTACACGCAAACGCTCGTATGGAGGGAGAGAAGGGCGGGGGGATAGAGGGCGCTTTTTACTACAAATCTAATGTACTTTTTATGTTGCGGTGAAGAGAATTTAGTGTGAACCGTAAATTTTATCGAAAGAACCGATCTTTATAAATTTTATACAGTGTTGTCGGGAGTTTTTTTTCCTCCTCTCTTCTACCTTCTAATTCGTTTTTTTTTTTGTCATTTTATATAAAAACGCTCTTATTTTTTTTTTTTTTTACAATGTTGTCGAAGATTTATTTTATTTTTTTTTTTTTTTGTGCAAAGCGTAAATTTCCGCGTTAAAAGTGCTGCCAAAGTTTACGCATTTATTTTTTTTTACAGTGTTGTCAAACATTTATTTTGGATAATATTATTCTTTATGTGACAAACGTGAAACTTTACGTTTCACAGTTTTTTGTCAGATTTTTTTTTATTATAAAGTTTTGAAGTTGAAAGCAGCGACCTCTGACGGAGAAATATAATTTTGTTAATTGATTTCTGCAGCTGATTCCATAGAAATGTCTTTAAAGAATGAAAGAAAGACGCTATTCTGTGGTTTCTATGGAAACGAGATTCTAATTGTACACTTTTCGGGCTTTTATTCAACGTTTTTAATTTCGTTATGGAAAATAGAAAGAGTATAATATACAGTACATGTATATGGAGAGGTTTTTTTTTTTTTTTTTTGACAAATTGACGTGTCCCTTTCTTCCAGTTAACGAAAAATTAATTGGAATATTTTATCAAGAAAACCAACTTTTTTTAAATAAAAACATTTAGCTTATGTTATACAGTAGTAGAAATAATTTCTGTCATTTAGAAAAAATAAAAACATTTTTTTTATCGTACCGGTATTGTGACATGTCACCTTTTTCCAGTGACTTGTAAGGTTTATTTTGCATTACGTTTTTGACCATGAAATAAATTTTTTATCTATTAAAATTTTTTTCCTGCATTTTTTATTTGTTATTTTAAACTTTTTTTTTATTTTATTTTTTCACACCGTACCGCAATTTTTTTCTACCAGTACTTAATTTTTTTTAAAATTTTTTTTTATTAAGTTTTCTTTTTATTAACATTTAAAAAAGTTTTTTTTAGTTTTAAAATTTTTTTTTTCAAGAATTAAATTTTTTTATATTTTAACATTTTTTTTTGTAAGATTTTATTTATAGTTTTTATTCATTTTTAGGGAAAATTTAAATTTTTTTTATTAATTAAATAGTTTTTTGTTGTAAATTTTCTTTTCTTTTATAATCATGTTTTAAAATGAAAATTATCCCAAAAAAAATGTTTTGTTAACATTTTTTTTTATTTTTGGAATGAAGAAAATTGAATGTGTCAATTTTCAAAGTGTGTAAACAAAAAGCCGAAAATAAATTTCGCGAAACACGCGAGAAAAAAAAAAGTACATTAATTAAACAAATAAAACTCCTTAAAGAAAGAGAAAAAAAAATGTAAATCAGTTTTGTAAAGGAAAAAGAAAATGATTGAATTTAAGACAACTTTCTTCTTCTTTTCGGTCTCTATTGGCAACACTGTCGTCGTCGACTACGCTTTGTGCCAGCCGGAAGCGACGCTAAACAATACACACAATCTTAATTCAATGTCAAAAGGCTTTCTCAACCTCGTTCACCTTTTCTACCCACACTGTAGAAAATTCGATTTTATTTTCCTTTTTTAAATTTAGTTTTATTATCCTAAAACCTTGATTACCCATTCAAAAAGAGCTCTACACTTCTTATTTCATAGCTCAAAAAACAAACAAACAATTGACAAGCCAAAAATATTCTAATTGGGCCACGTACCGCAGGTTGACCACCACTGCTTTTTAGAGACTGCGAGATTGAATTAGCCTAAACAGAAGTTGACTTTTTGAGCCTTTTGACAAACACTCTGCATGACCCATTGACGTCATTCTATTAGGCAGCGTTGCGATCTTTCAATTGTAAGACAATAAGGTATACTGCATGGAAAAGAACCTCTTTAAGACTCATTTCAACCGTTGATCGTCTATAGGCATCGTAACGGAAGAGGCTTCTCTCACGCGCATGCGCGCTCCCTATTCTTACCTCGTTCGACGGTTAAACTTAACGCCATCCTCGAGGGATGTACACGGTGTCCTTCAAAAAGTGCACCTCACTGAATTCCTATTAAAATCCTTTTAATTGTAAAAATATTTGATTGACACATGAAAAACTTTAAGGACTTTTTTTAATATATCCACTTCCGGTCTCAACACAAACATTACACCCACTCACAATGCCCTCCCCTCCCCCTAACCGCCATTTTGATTAATGAAGTACGAGTATTGTAGAATATGTTTTATTTTTTAATGTTGTTTAAAATTCTTGTATTATTTTTAGAAATTTGTATATTGCAATATATTTTTTTTACTACTAAATTTCATCATTTCCGTTGCTTTTTTTTTTTTTCACTGAAGGGGAAATACTATAGTAACTTAGATTCCGGAAGTTTGCGTAGCGACAGCGTTGAAATTAATGCGAAAAATAAACTTTTTTTTTTAAATGCTGAGGAAATTTATAAATTAAAATTTTTAAATAAGTTTTTCTTAAGAGAAGCTCATCGCTTCCGGTTCGTTAGACGAAATCCACGCCTTCACCGTTTCCGGTTGTCGTTCGGAGAAATAGCGGTCATTGCGCGTGCACCACCGGATGCGCACCTTTTCTGAAGAATTTAATTTCAATAAAACAATGAGTGGCGCCATCTATGGGGAATTTAGTACACTTTCAATGTACTTACGATGTACTAAATTAGCACAAGATGGCGTTCTGCAAAGAGCGATTTTGAGAGTTAAGAGCTGAATGACGCGGGCCATACATTGAGAACCAGTGGAGAGGAGGGGGTGTGTTGTTGCTGTGACAAGTGAACTTAGATGATTATAATTGCTTCTTTGAGTCTCCGCTAGAGTTCACTCTTCAAATGACAATCTTCACTTGATGGGAAAAGAAACATGGCGGATGATTTTAAAAGAAATTATTATTATTATTATTAATTTTTATCCTCCATTTTAAGCTCATTAGGCGCTGATTGAAAGCAGAGAGGGAGGGGATTAAGTCCTCACCGTGACGTAGCGTCGTGTGGGGGGATTAGAAATCGGATTAAATGGCGGCCGAAAGGCGGCGCTGATGGTGGTGGCGGCGGGAAAGATGAGAATAAAATGGCGGGAAAGCGTTTCGTCGCCGAGCGATACAAATAATCGATATTTGCATCATCCGCGTTTTCATTACGTCCTACGGTATGTACGTTGCACTGCGTTATGATGATGAAGGGGGAGGAGCCAGGCTCGGTGCGTGCGAGCGAGGGGGCGGGGCCTGCTGTTATCGATCCAACGGCGTTGTCCTTGCACTTGGAACGCTCGACCTCGTTTCATTCAAGAACACGAAACGCGTACGTCATCGCGGAGAAGAAGACATTGACGACGTCATTCGTTGTTCTCGACGTTGTTGTGGCTGCTGTTTTTTCAAACAGTTTTTGACTGGGTTAAGGCATAAGGGTTGATCGCTAACCAATTTTAATATGAGATTGAACTCAATTTGAATATCGTCTTCTGAGAGTTAGATGCTAACGGGTTTCTTGGGCTGAAGTGCAATTTCCGTTTTATAATATGCATATTTTCGGGTATTAAAATTCACGTTTCTCTTGATTTATAAAAAGCATGTACTGCACTTTCGATATTACCACGCAATTTCCGGTTCGAAAATAAAAACACCTTTTTGTTTTATTTGATAAAAGTTTTGACTTCAAAACGCAATTTCCGGTTTGAACATACTGTATTACGGTATAGTTTAAAATTTAAATTGTGATTTTAGAACTCGATTTCCGGTTTTAAGTTGTTGCATTTCATTGATAATAATTATATTAACAGTACATGTACTGCTTTCCGGGATTAAAGTGCAATTTCCGGTTTCAAATTCATATTTTTGTTTTAGAATTGAGTTTCCTGTTTTAGAATATTTTGTGTCTTAGATTAATTGACTATTCTCCGGTATCGAATTCAACGACTGGTTTTAAAAAGTAATTTCCGGTTTTAAAATTCATATTTCGGTTTTAGAATTTGGTTTCCGGTTTTAAAATATTTTTGTCTAATACATTAACTCTTCTCCGTTATTAAAATGCAATTTCCGGTGTAAAAACACAATTTTCATATATTTTTTTAAAAAATATTTTATGAAATTTATTTAAAAAAAAAAAAACGTTTAAAAATAACTTCCGGTTTATGACGTAATTTTCTCGTATTAATATTTCACTCCATCATTTTTGATGCGTTTTTTTTTTCTTTTTTCTTTTCCATTTTTATTTTATTTCACCCAATTTCCGGTGTTAATCACGCTGTTTTTTCATTGTATGAAATGCTCATCACCTCATTATTCATGTTTCGCGCTCGTTAAGAGGGGGGGGGGGGATGTTTGGGAGGGAGGGGGGTACAGGGTGGGCGAAAGGACTTTTTCTCTTAATCCAAAAATCAATTTTCGTTCAACGAGGGTTATTGAAAAGAAGAAACGGAAATTAAAACGTTGTCAGGGAGGGATTTACTACTCCAGCCTCCTCTCATTCATCCCCGACCTACCCCCCCCCCCCTCTATCACTAACCCACCTTACCCCTTTCTCCCCGAATTAATATTTGAGGAGTATACATAAAATAGGATGAAAGTACCAAACTACATACAACCCATTTTATATATATTAAAAAGCCCCAATTTTTGAAAAATGGCACTTTCAGCTTTTTTTTTTTATTTTTTATGGAGCACAACTTTTGCGCAAATTGCTCCTAATGAAGCCCGTTTGGCGTTCACTTAGACTTCGTTCTACTTTAACCCCAAATTCAGCTATTTTATTACTTCCGGTTTTAAGAACCGGATGTTTTGGGACTGGTTATTTTTCGGCTTTCGTGTCTTATTAACCGTGAGAGTGTGCGGAGAAGGTCGGACTTTTTTCGACAGTTGTATTCTATATTTTTCGGATAGAAAAGTGGACTGGGAAACGGGGATAACTGATGGGCGAGAGGGCACTGTAGCTATGCGCATGCGCGGTAGTAAAGGCCAAGGGGTTTGCGCGTGGGAGTGAAGAATGGAGGCGAATTACGCCTTATTATTTTCGTTTTTCATTCAGTTGCCACGTGAGCTAAAAATAGCCTCGACGCCCACCGCTTAACATTACGCTATCTGCGAGTGGGCGTAGATAGAGAGATACAAAGGGGGAGGGGGAGCAGTGGTTAGGGGGAGGAGCGAATTAAGGGCTTATTCACGAAAACAAAATAGAAATGTTTCTATTTTTGACTTGTTTTTGATTTCAAATTGCGCGACGATTGTTGTGCTCATTTACCACTGTAATTTCACTAGAGCGATCAATATTTACAAAATATGATATTTCGTGGAAATTGAAGGAGTTTTATTATAAAAGATGAATTAATATGATGACGGAAATAAAATAAAAATAAAAAAAATGCGGGATAAGCGAAAAGAATCCGAAAAAAATAAATTACATTATACACGGTGTCCGATAAAAAAGTGCACCCAACTGAATTCTTATTATATTCTTTTTAATAATGGAAATATTTGAATGACACGTGCTTCATCGAGTTCGTCTCATGTCTGTATCAGACGTGTATCAGAGCTGCAAACCTAGTAATGTACAGCAAACGTTTTCAACGAGGGTGATTTGTTCGACTTTTACCTTCTACTTCCGGCCGCCATCTTAATTCCGTTCCTATTATGCCGTCATTTTCGTTTGAATAATTAATTTGGGTGGTGCAGGTGCGCGCGAAATCCCCCGAAGTCTTTTTAAGCCTCGTTTATCTTTCTTAGCAACTTTTAATTCACTCCTTCTTAATTATTAATTAGCGCTCACCTTCGCAATTAATCGCGTCTGCAACCTTCAGCCACTGCTCAAAACACGCGCGGTACCGCACAGATTATTAAATTAAAAACATTTTAATGAAAATGAACAAAATTTTTTTTAAAAAAAATTAATTAAATTTTGATGAAAATGAAGGAAGTTTGGGTCTTATTTAGTCTACGACCCAGACCGATTTGAAAACGATTTCAGCGCACGAGAATCGTCTCAAAATCGGTTA
>JAQGAZ010003235.1:0-12657 GCA_034692225.1 Polydesmus complanatus
TACGAGTACGTTTTAAAGACTAAACATATTTGATTAGAGTTGTAGACGATTAAATTCGCTACAATTTACTTGTTAAGCGTTTTTTCATAGGACCACTACCAAAGGTCCTAAAAAGTTGAAAACGTCACAAAACATGGATTTTTTGAAATTTTGCCTAATTTGAAGCCACATAGGGCCCTTAGTAGTAGTCCTAGGAAAAAACGCTTAACAAGTAAATTGTAGCAAAGTTAATCGTCTACAACTCTAATCACATATGTTTAGTCTTTAAAACGTACTCGTAAAAAGATAAAGTAGAAAAAGTAAATAACGGACAAATTTTTTGATTTTTTTGTTCCCCAGGACGCTAGCAAAAGCGGGCATGAGGAGGTTGAAAACATGTTAATTTATAGAAATTACATTTTTTTTAAAAATATATTTCTTTTATTTAGTAATTTGTTTACATTTTGTACACCTCCAGTATATTTCTAATGTCGCAATGTTAGATACACTTGTAAAGGTATAATTCGCATTTGCACTCCAGGTGACGTCACATATGCGAGAGACACGGACTTCCGGATGCGCGTGAGCATACCAGTGTAAGTGTATCGTGCAAAAATTGTATAAAAGCTTATGAATTTATTAAATAAAATCAGTCTGACTTTGAGGAGTGAACTATCCAGTTCACAGTCAGAGAGAAAATCAAAATTCTTTGCTTGGGATTGCTACAGGACCGCCGTCAAAGCCAACAAACCAAAACCTTTGCTCAAAGGTTTCCAACAATCGTACGATACTGAATGTCAACGGTCTGCCATCAGGGAAGCCGCAAAGCCTACCCAAAGCTACCGGTATGAACGCATAAATCTACAACTTGCATTGATTGCTCTAATCAGTGGAGGGTCTGAACTCAAATACTGTATGGTTCCCTTGGCCAACGTGTGGATCTCCTTCAAGTTGATGCTTCGTGACCGAACAACCTGTCACAAGGACCATTTTCCATTTGGAATTGGACGACCATGGCCAACCAATAAATGCTGAATTCACTCGGGTTGATTTTCTCCGAGTAAAAAGGTCTCGCTTGTTCAGTGGCGTGGGGTAGATTTTTTCAATATGATGCAAGTCTTCAAAATAGCGCCCCTTTCCTTCAATTTAGGGAGTAATTGAGCGCCGAGTTTGCGAGGCGCGAAAATTTTTTGGAAAAATTGACAAATTTAGCCTCTTTTTTGTACAAAATAATTAGATTTTTACAATATTTGGCTCGGTTTTGGCGCCCCAAGAGTTGGCGCCTGATGCGGCCGCATCACTGCATCACCCCACGCCACGGCCCTGCGCTTGTTGCCAGTAAAAATATTACATATTATGGTACCCTATTTGGCAAGCTCTTTATCTAAAAGGTTTAGCTCAATTCACTGTTTAAATTTCATTTTTTGTTCTTTTGTATATATTTTGGATATTTTTTGTATCTCTTTTGAATTAATAATTGTAAAGTTGTAGAAAGAAAGTATGATATATTAATCTACATGTCAATGGTCTCACATGATAAGTTCTTAAGTGAAAAAATGCAAATGTCTAAAAACAAAAATATTTGGTTTAAAAATAACCTGCAGAAGTCAAAAATTACTAAATGTCTTCTGTTTTATCTCAAATAAAAAATTAATTAAAAAAAATTTGTTTTTAATTATTTAGGCAAGATATGTGTTTCTCATTTGTTCATTATCTCCAAATGTGCAATATACATGGTTTTCATAGCATGTTGCAAAGTGTTTATTTTAAAAAACACAGTTGCAAGGTAAACTTTTAAGCTTTAAATTTATAGAAAATATTAATATTTTTGTTGCCTCTGGTAACTGCATTAAGAATTTTCTAGGTGCTTAGAATGTAACATATTACATTAGTATTACAACTTTTATCAAATTATCACAATAATGTCATAATCATAATACCACAATCTTTTTCATTGAAATATAGAAACAATAATACAAACAGATCACAAATAAATGGGTACTAACTAAGCTAATATGAAACAATTGAATCAGTCATAAAATTTGGACTAGGAATGATTCAAATTTAGCAAAATGATAAATTGTCATAAAAAGAATGAGTATCTTGAGGCAAGACAGATTTTAATTATTGAAGATGAGTATATTTCAATCATTGTTTAAAGGCTTGGTGGCATTCCTTCTTGGCAATTCTTTAAATTCTTCAAAAAAGTTAATTTAAATTTTAATCTTACCATTTGGAGCTTACCAAATACACTTTATATCAGTAACAGTAGTGTAACAAAACCTCCTTCTAACAATTATTAACACAATAATTAGCCAATAAAAGGTTTTGAGTACAAATAAATTAAATGGGATTATTCACCCTGATGTGTTTAAATTAGATTTTTAAAACTAACAAGGAAAAATAAAGAGCATGCAACTTACCTTCTTTGCCTCACTCTCTCTTTGTCTCTGGTTAAGATAGCTGGGTGTGGTGAAAAACCACAAATGTGAACACAACACAATTAATCACTTTTAATTTAAATTATTTAATTGAGAATTTAATTTTTACTAACAAAATGATCAATTAAACAAACTACAAAAACACAAAAGGCAAGTTAAACAATAAAAGACAGAAAAAAACAAACATGACAAATCAAATGATGAAACTCTGACAAAATTTTATATCCGAATGAAGTTGGCTGGTGTGAGCACCAGCCTCACAAAGGTTTGGCTCCTCCTAGAAGACAGACGCTGGAAGTCAGGTGCAGGATGACAGGCGCCAGGTGTGGCAGGTGCTGGAAGGCAGGTGCAAGCCTCAGGCAAGGAGTCAAATTATAAGAAAAGAAAGGAAAGAGCAGAAAATATAAAATAATAAAAGAAGATACAAAATAGCATACAGAGTGTCACAGTAGGACCACCTTCTTTCATTCCTAGATGCAAAAATTTTATAAAATTAAAGTTTCTAAAGGCCATTAAATAGTCAAAGGTCAATTCCACAACATTGTATGGAAATGGATCTTTTCTTGCACAATTGGCAGCAGATATATAACCAGATGGCAGGTAGTTGTCCAGTTTTTTCATAGCTTTTTCAATGCATGCATGTATTGAGTCCACCTCTATTTGAGTGTGGCCCTTAGTCAAGAATGTTTGATAGCTGTTCAATCCAGTAATTTTGCTGGCTAAAAGCTAGGGTATCCACCTGGTTCCAGAACCGGTTCCAAGAACCAGGTTTGAAGCCAATTTTATGAAACTCGGAACCGACGCTTTAAACCCAGTTCTATCAGTTTTCATAAAAAAAAATGATTATTTTTGAATTTTGACTATTTTTTTAAGCAAATCCAAATTTCAAATTTTGTTATACATGTAAAAACAACTAAGAAAAATTTTGCTTTTTCCTAGTCTCATTAGCTGGGTTCAGAAATTATTAAGGTAGAAGTCAAGGCAAAGACAAATATTCAAGGCAAATTGAAAAAGCAGACAAACAATGTGAAATCTAAAGTTGATTTGATTTCAATATTTGCCTTAGAGTTGTTATCCATCTTAGGTTTTGTAAACGAGTAAAAGTGTTTTTAAATTTTGCTCAAATCTTTTAAAAATTGAGATTTAACAAGGAATAAGAGTCATTTTATCAGAAATGACGACTAGATTAATAAAATTGAAAAAAATAATTATGCATAGCAAAAATAAAAACGTTGGAGAAAAACTTTATCCAATTGGCGTTAAGTTCTTTTTTACATTCACAAACAAAATACAAAAGTATAATCAAATTTTATAACAAATGATTAATTTTTGCCTAAATTATGACTTTTAATAATTTCTGAAGCTAGCTAATGAAACTTCAAAATAATTATATATCTCCTACTTTTTTTTAAAAAAAAAAAAATTTTTGAGAACCGTATAGAACCGGGTTTATCTGGTTCTGAGTAAGTTTGAAACCAGAAAACCGGGTTTTCAAAAAATGTGGTTTCCGTTTTGGTATGTGCATTCATCACTATAAATAATTAAATTTTTTAATTTACTAAGATCAATATCAGAGGTAATAAACTTAAAAAAAATTGTTGCAAACTCATCAACTGACAAACCGCCTTAGCTTTCATTCCAAAAAAAAAAAAAACAGTAGCCATTGTGAGTTTTAAGATTATAAATAGAAAAATTATGGACTTTTAATTTTGTTTTGTAATAAAGAGCATAAGCATTCAATTTTAAGCAGAAGAGAACAGCTTCTAAATCCATTGCTATGACGACAGTATCTGCACCAGAGGACTTATCATGTTTTTGTGAATGAGCCAAATCTTTTTCATCAGTGTGATTCTTGTATTCCTATTTAGATCAATTGCTATTTTTGAAACTAACGCATGTATCACACTGATCTTTTTTGGAACTGAAATGAGATAAATTTAACAATTCGAAAATGCCATGAAAACAAGTGTATAAGGCTAACTGAAGTAAGGAACAAGTTTCGGTGTATTATTTGTAAAGCTGTTGTTTTGTAACCCACATGAGCTGAAGATATAGTTTTGATTAATCTTTTCTGCAGTAATGCAACTCCAACTTTGGCAGTGAATTAAAAAAATCGATGACACTTTGCTTGTTCTTAAATTTGTCTTCCTGACCTCTCTTGTTAGCTTCAGAAGTAGAATTTGCAGGTTGTTGAAGATAATTTTTTTAACCACTGAGCAACTGTCCACTCCCCAATGTCTAAAGGTGTGTTTAGACATTGGCTGTTTGTGGACAAATGTTTGGTGTAAGGCACACCAAAATGAGCACGACAATTTTGTGACAAAATAATCATTTGCTACATAGCACCCACATAAAGCTACACACAGCTCAGTAACATGGACCCCAATAAAATAAAAAAATTATAATAAAGAATATTTTTTTTAAAAAAAATATCTTTGAACTTGAAGAAGTAATCCCTTTCAAAGGTCGATAGCGGTTGATTGGACGGGACAGGAGACAAATATTTTCGGCAAATGACGAATTTGACAAAGCAAATATTTTCTCTTTGAGGTGCGTTTTGAATGGAACATTGGCGAACAGCGAGTGTTTAGGTCTAAATAGTGAATGTTTGCCCAAGTCTACCATCTTTGCCTCAAATATTCGCAAGCATTTGTAAACGAACAAATGCATGATAGATTCCATTGGGTTTTTGCTCATTTTGGCATGTCATACATCAAACATTCGTCCACAAACAGCCAATGTCTAAATGCGCCTTAATGTATTTAAAAACATTTGTTTACAAACATGAATTCGTTCTATATTGTCTTTGTGTTTTAAATAATACTTGACTGCTGAATTTCGTTTGTATTCATCTCCTTGACTATTAACTATTGTTCTCCTTTTCACGTGCGTTTTTACAAGCATTTTTTCCATCCCAAGATAGCTTCCAAAATTTAGCAAAAAGTTTTTCTTTCTTTATCAGATATGGCACAGCATTTTAAGTTACTGGTAGATGTATGCAAACAGCGTTTTCTTATTTTTCGTGGTTGTTTGTCTACAATAAATTCACTTGTACCTTTGTTTCTGTCAGTGTATGCCTGTCCAGTCATTCTTAAAAACTTATTTTTTGGCTGCACCCAAGCATTAACATCAGGTTTTTTGTTTCCTTTTCTTGGATGACATTTGGAACTCTCACTGTTGCTTAAACTTTCAGATAGTTCTTCATCTTTATTTTTGTCACTTTGATCCACATCAGACTCGTTTCCATCATAAACTTTACTTGGTTGATAATCTGGATCATTTGCTTTTGATTTAGCTGATAGAATTTTAAGGCTATCATCGCTCACAGTTTCATGGTTTTCTTGTTTAGATAATGAAGGACTTTCAGCTTGATATTTTAGATAAACTTGTTCTTTATTTCCATTAAAATCAATGAAGCAGTTATCCTCTGCTGAATACATATAAATGATTTCAGACATTTCAATGTTCTCTGCTACTGGTAGCATTGTATTTTCATCAGGTAACTCAAAAATTATACATTTACCTTTTCCATATAATCCCATTTCAGAATCAGTTTAGCTCAGGTACTATTTCAAACAAATTTTCTTCCACATTTTGATCTTGTAACTCTGAAATTTTAAATTCAACCATTATTATTTTCATTTGTTCAAATAATGTCATTTCGAAGGTCACTTCAAATTGTGTATTTATACCTATCATGGAATCTTCACCAACATTTCCAATTAAGCTAGTCACAGATTGAGTATCTATAATGATATAAATAAATCAAACATTTTAATAAAATTAGTTTAAAATGAAGTATATGAAGTATGCCCTACCTCTCGAGATCTGCATTTTTTGTTTGTTCTGAATGGCCAGCAATACCATTGATTTTCCTCTAAAAGCCATCATTAAAATAATGACAATTAAAAGTCATTGCAAAATTATTATTGTTAAAATTATTGTATAGCCCAGAGGCCCCCCTAACCCTTATTCTTCGACCAGTCAAATATGACTTTAATAGTTTAAAGGTCTTCTACCCAACACCAACATGAAGCAGCTCATCGAGGATCACTTTCATGAGCAAGGAGTCAAAAGCCTTCCAGATGTCCAATTGCACAATGGCTACGCCGTCACCCTTCAGCCTTGCCTCTATTATAAAATTAGTAATCTCAGACAAGCATGAGTATACCCCTTTACCGTTCCTAAAACCGTGCTGGGCATCCGGAAGGAGTGATCCCCCTCTCCACAAACGACCTCAATTCGCTCTCCACGTGGCATTCAAACAATCTAGACTCAATGCTCAAAAAGGTAATAGGGCAGTAGCAAGTTTGAAGCCCTTTCCCCAGAGCGCCACTCCTCTGGAAAGAGCCCCTCCTCAATGCGACCATTAAAATCTGCAGCCATCTTTCCCAGCGTCCACCACAAACCCAAGTAAAAAAATCAGTTGGTAACCAAATGGAACTATTATGGAAAACATGTGGAATTTGATAATTCCAGGTGTTTCCCAGCTGTTTAAGATGGAACCACGTGGATCCATTTTGAAAACATTTGTTTATCATCATTATCTATTGTGGACTACCATATCCAATTGCTTAACCACCATGTCTCATTATGGCATAAAAATCAATTTTTCCAAATTAATGTTTTTATTATATAATTTTATTAAAGTTTTAAAAAAACTATTAAAATTTTATTACACAGTTTAAATATTTACAAATTTCTATAGTTTTTTAAAACTAAAATAGCAATTTAACTTTAATTATGGTGATTATGCCAGGTGGGCTGTGACTCATCATCCCACTCCTAACTACTGTGACTAATGGCGCACTATGCGCGCGCACATTGTGCATTAGCTAAAACATGTACATGCACAGTATTTTGAAAATGGCGTCGGCTAACAGTTGCAGGTTCCTTCTCTTCAATTATGATCAGATAAGTTTAATGCTAAATATTAAGTTAACAAGGTTCTTTAGTATGTCTTTGCTTACATTAGGTTCTGCCAATTCTAATGCAATGTGTTTATATTGGTACGCACGTACGTACATAATGTAAATGTGCATGATGATACATGTAGTTGAGACTGTTTTTTCAACAAGGAGCGTTCAGATGTTTAGGTAGGCTGTGTCATATGTACGTACATTAGATAGATTTTAATTGGTAATGTGTTGACTTGGATTAAATTACCAACTGTATTAAAATTATTAGATACAATAAAAATATTTATTTATTTTATATATTTAGTGTGCACGTGCACAGTGTTTTAAAATTATACACAAACTGATCGCAATTATATTATACAATTCATTGAATGACTGATATTAACTATGCGCATAATATGTACACAACTTTGTTTATAAGTAGGCCTATTGTATTAAAACTTGTTTTTTTTCTTCAATTATTTTTAAAAACTGTTAACAGGTTGAACCACATAGATTAATACCAAATTGTAATTGTTCCAAATGGGAAACACATGGAATTTGGGCAGTGGTTTTCTATTGGAGCAGATCCCAAATGGGTCGTTAATACCAAATGGGACCACCACCATTTCAAAACCATTGCCCAATTTCCATGTATTTTCCATCTTGTAAATTTGAAATGGTTTCCAAATGTTTTTTTTACTTGGGGAAGAGCCCACAAGTGGTCAACATGAGTCTCCAATGGCCCAACAGCTCCATGCTTGAAAGCGTGTCAATGGATTTCTAAGTCTCCAACAGTCACATGCCGCAGCTCAAAGAGGTCCTAACTGCCATCATCTGTGAATTCACAATCAATCAGCAAATCAGCTGCTATGTATCAGGCACTGTAGTCACCATAAATCACTAATTCTTCATCAGCCACTTGAGGGTCATCCGTTTCTAATGTTCGTTTAAATAGTATTGTCCATTCTTTCTTCCTCCTCGTCAAGGCACCCGTCCACCACGGTCTTGATGACCCCTCAATAACATAAACCGTAGATTGTAACTCCTTAACCGCATGACAAAAATCATCCCAAAAGACGTCTTCTCGTATTGAAGTTTCATCCTCCAGGATCTCTCGAAAGCGCGCTATCGCTGCCTTATTGATGACAACTGCGAGCGATCTTTGCAGTATTTTTAGATGTCTCATTTTCAAGGGGCGCCATAAAAAACACGCCATCATGGTCCAAACCTAATGGCATCGTTTTGCACAGTTGGCAAGAGAGGCCGCGCGAGAAGACCCAGTCTAATCCGCCACCCAGTTTGTCCAGATTTAGGTCTCCACACCAGATTAGTCGTTGATAGTTGCCAGCAAACCCATATAGTTCGTCAATAAATTTAAAACCGCGAATATGCGGAGGTCTATAAAAAATCATTACATGGATTCGAAAATCGTTGAGAAACAAAATTAGCACCTCAATCTCATCTTTTGTAATTGTGTAAAACACCTCTGTATAGCGAATACCGTCTTTGATCATGATGAGCAGTCCTCCTCCTGGCTGGTGTGGTCAGTCTTTCCTCACAAATGTGTAATCTTTTGTAACTAGGCGCCGATTCTCTGTTTTCTGTTGATTTAGCCACGTTTCATGGCAATTAAATCTACGAGTTGAATGATATTTTCACTCCTCAATCTTTTCTTTCATTTCCTTCATCTTTTGAGCTCTTCAACACAGCTCTTTCTTTCCATTTCATAAACGTTGCGTCAGAAATGAAGCTCTAGTCCAACATTCTATACCTTATGTTATCATTTTTATTATACAGTTCTAATATTTGATGCGCAGAAGCTTTTTTCAAAATCAATATAATAATTTTTTTTGGTTGATTTTATAAGTAAAGTTTCTAAAAACCCCATGTTATCGAGAAGACGTCGTTAAATTTGGGCCGCAGTCAACGACCAACACTCCCGAAACAACAGGGAATACTGTTCCTTCACTGTACTGAACTGAACCTATTTTGACTGCACCTAGGCATTGAAGCGACGGAGTTGGTAGCACGAAGTTAGGGATCCTTCTAGTATCTTCAAAAAACTATAGTTTAAAAAATTCACATTACTGTACAGTATTTACATTTATGAGTGTACCACTTAAAAATATTACCGTAAAAGTTGATGATTACTTGAGCAGTCCTAACCTATATGTCGCCAGCGTCCAGCGTACGATTTATGTAGGCCTACTCAAATAATTAATCTTCTCAGGTTAAATCTAAAATGTAAATTACAGTTTAATTTAGGTTTATTAATACCAGCTACATTTTATACTTAATCTATTAACTTAATAAACAATAAATAAATGCCGCTAATTCTTGAGAAATCAATCAAACTTTTGGCCATTCTTTTCCAAATTTAATACAGGTTGTCTGCTCTAATTGGCCTCGAAATGTCCAGGCAAATCTAAAAACTTGCTTTTATAAGCAATCTCACTATGTAAAAGCAGAGCATAAAGCTTATCACTTGCCTCATCTCGGTGAGTGCTAACCACGTGGTAAATAAAAAGCGTCGTCGCTCTGCGAAGGCCGCAAGGCAGATGGAAGTTTTAAAATGTACCCTTAACAACTTTGCGCAAATGAAGTTGCATTTACATGTTAAAACTAAAGTTCAAAATCTTATTTTTTTTTATCTTTCCGAACCATTTTATTTCAAAACCTTATTAATAAATTACCAAACTACAGTATAATCAGTATTTACATAAAAATTCACAGCTTGGAAACGCCAATTTCCATTTGACATCAAGACCATCATTAATTTTGTGAGCGGCCCTTACTGTACTTTAATGTAAATTTAATTGATTAAAACACTATGCAGATATCTTAAGAAAAAAAAAATTTCGAACACTTATTGAAACGACACTGATTTTCCTGAGAAATTCTTTTTCCACTGAGACAAAGTGTTATAATGCAAAATTAATACATGTACTGCAAACCACACATGCAAAAGTAACTTTAAAAGAATCGAGATAAATCAATTTCAAAATTAAAACAAGAAACGGATGTGACGTAACACACATTTTTGCTATCTGGGTGAAATAAATTTTGTAAACAATCAGACAAAATCGGCCAAATGTTAATTAATAATGCAAGCAAACTATAGATAGATCGTATTATTATTTAACCGCTATATAATTATCTGTTTATAGGAAAAACATAAGCAAAAAAGAGTCAAAATCAAAATTTCCAATGTTCATTTGTCCCATTTCTAAAATTTTCAGGTTACGTGGTTGTTTCAATCAATTTCTATAGAGGATAAACGTTGATTAGTATACAAAATATTAAAAAATAAAAAACCAAATACACCTACAATTTCCTTCTCATAATTCTGTCTTCCATCACAATAATTATCTACCAGTTGACTGATATTTTCACTCCTCAATCCTTCCCTTTCATTCCCTTCGCCTTTTCAGCTGTTCAACGCAGCTGTTTCTTTCCATTTCATCAACGTTGCGTCAGAAATGAAGCCCTCATCCAACAACCTATACCTTATTTTATCATTTCTATTATACAGTTCTACTAATTGATGCGCCGGAGCTTCTTCCAAAATCAGTATAATAAATTCTTTTTGGTTGGTTTTCAGTAATGTTTCTAAAAAGCCCTCGTCATCGAGAAAACATCGTTGAACATCATCCGCAGTCAACGACCAACACTCCCGAAACAACTGGGAATAGTCGTAATATTGAGCAATGAGCACCGCCGCTGATTTTATCAGCCATGACAGACAATACTAATTGATAATGAGGGTGCGCCATAGAAGGCCAGCCACACGTTGTAGCTTCCATAAACAAGGAGTGCATTTGCCAGGTCAACAAACAAACAAGTACAGTACATCGGCCGTGTGCTCTCGAAACATACGTTCCCGTTGCACTTTATTCATCAGCTACAAATACAACAAGAAGTTGCAAGTGGAAAACGTTATACAATTACCAAACACCAAGCTCGCACGCCTGCCGAAAAAACACTCTTTTTCTATCCGATTTAATGTATTGAAGAAAGATGCGCGCGCCCCTCGATTACTTTTGAATCCCTTTCCATTTCATCCAAACTTGTTTCGATTGTTCTGCAATAAATACTTGTAGTTTCAAAATATCACCGTGATTCCATCACCCAGCGGCAGTTTTGACCGCAGCCAAGTGTTGAAGCGACGGGGTTTGCAACACAAAATTAGGCACTCCTGTTCAAGAAACTATAAATTATTATTACTACATAATCACTTTACTACCGTATATTACCTTAACGGTTTACGATAACTTCAGCAGTTCTTGTTGGATCGAGACTGGAGAGTCCACGATACTGTACATTATACGATTTGTGTTCGTCACGCTAATCTTCCCAGGTTAAATCTACAAGATAAATTATGCACATTATTCTAGGCTTTTTCTCTGCTATATTTTATAATCATCTTATTAACATAAACAATATTTAATACGTTATACATACGGTAAATTATTCTTGAGAAGGCAATCAAACTTTCGCTCATTGAAAATTTTTAATAGGAGGTTGTCTGCTCTAATTGTCCAGGCAAACGCACGCTACCGGTAGCTTATCTCAATCTCTATGTAGAAGCAGCTCATCACTTGCCTCTTCCAGGCGAGTGTTAATCATGGGGGTCGCTCTGCGAGGGCCGCTCACAATATACCGGTAGTAATAATAAATTATTTATTATTATTATACAGTTCATGTACAGTGTATATGTAAATGACTGTGATCTCGAATTTACCAGGGAAACTGTCACCATGTAAAAGAGCACAAAATCGCTCATTAGGTACTAGTCTACCTATTCTTTTCCCGGCGATTCACAGTGTGGCCGCTGAGCGAGTACGACTTGTAAATGACGGAGCAAGTTAAAAAAAAAAATGTTCATCCGCATGACGTCACGTGGGTGAGATATAATTAAAGCGATTTTAATTGATATAGTCTTTGATAAAATAAATTAAAACGGACTAATATCAAAAGGGGACACGTCAAACGAAATTAATTTTAAATCACTTTCACGTTTTAAAAAGTTTTAGAATGATGAACGATACTCAATGACGTCATGGGAACGTAGCGGATCACAGCTTTACTCTACGTCACTTGTCAGTGGTTGTTGAGTTAAGATGATGTTTGGTTTGTCGTTACGTTCTTGGTGGATTTGTTTCTTCAACATTTACGCACGAATTAACGATTTGGCGGTCCAACAAATTGTGACTTAATGCGTATTTAACGTCAGTGAATATGTGAATTGTAGCGAAATATACGTAAGCCACGCGGTTCGCGATCGTTTATGCAAATTAGCGTAAGTAAAATAGCGTTAGTTAAATTAAATGTAAATT
>JAQGAZ010003236.1:0-12645 GCA_034692225.1 Polydesmus complanatus
ATTTGTTTGAAGACAGTGCTCCAATCCGTTCAAAAGTTATGGAGGTGGAGGCATTACTTATCAGCCTACCCTCGTATCTGTAATCCAAAAAGTAATATAAATTTACTTTTATTCGGATTGTAGTATCCAATGGTTGTGCAATTTCCAAAGTACAAATTGTTAGAATACATGAGTATGCTATGGAATTTAATAGTAAATTGGTTATAATTTTCTACAGGATGAAATAGTAAAATAAAGCAAGTCATCAGCCCATTTATAACTTTCCATCTAAAATCAACAACATCACATACTCGTACAGATTACATTATTGACAATATGTTTAATAACTCTAAAACAATTTAGCGTTTTTACATAAAAGAAGAGTATAAAAATAATATAAATAAGCAAATAAACTGTTTTTTTTATATTTTTATGATTTTACTCAAAACTATCGCTGTCTTGAAGGACATTATTGATTGGATATCCAATTTTAAATCGATCGGTTTCGCTGAGGAGAGAGAGACAAAAAAGTGAAGGGCGAATGACGTCACACGATGACGACATATTCTTCATCTGCAAAAATTAAATATCACATAGCACAGACAACACATGTTTTTTTTTTAGCAATACTGCAGCCATTAATATTTTGTAAGTTTACTTCAACAAAAAGTTTTTAAACACATTTAAAAATTAAAATTTTTAAAATAGAAACCCAAACAATTGCTTGAAATTAATGCTCAGTTTAAATAAATACAATTGAATACAAAGTTTCCAATCCTAAGAAGTCTATTCGGAGGGCTCGTCTGACTCTTTTATAAACGCATTCTATCTGCCTCTTCTCCATTAGATAGATTGCGGTTTAGCTTTTGACCTCGCTCTTATGCTTACAGCTTATGCTTATGTCGTCATTTCCAGCCCATAAGCAATTTTTACTTATAAGACTTCTTCTTATAAGGAGGTGTAGCCTTCAATTATTTTTTGACGTACAAACGTTTCTGAATCAATACTTTCTAGATTCAATTCAAAAGTATTGTAGAAAATTCTTCTCTCTTTTTATGATTTTTGCAATAATTTTAAAATTATATAGGCCTAATCTTCTATATTTTCACCAGTTAATTGCATTTGCAGAAAGTTCTCCATTTTTAAATAGAAAATAAAAACAGCTGACAAGTGACATCATCAATAAATATTTTTAATACAAAATTCTTAACCGCAAACAAAACATTTTAGATACATTTCTTAACCTACAAGTTACTCTAATGACGACATAAGCATAAGCTGTAAGCATAAGAGCTAGGTCAAAAGCTAAACCGCAATCTCTCTAATAACTGTAAGGGCGTTCCATATTGAATAGGGCGGTTTCATGACGTAATATTTTATTAATTAAATGTGATAAACAATTCCAATAAAAACACATGTTTTCTGTACATACTCAAGTTTTATTTGCTGTTTTATAAAAGTAAAATGTGGCCCCACTCTGCCGTACAGGCCCCAAAAATGCCTATCAGCATATCACAATCCACAGAGTTCATCTCTGTTGGCAGCGAATAATTTGGATTTTTTATTGTGAGAATATTTAAAATATCGCGTTTATGTTCCACTGCCTCCCACTAACCTCATTGACACTAAAAATCGAAAAACAACAGGTATCAACTCAGTGGATTGGGATATGCTGATAGGCGTCTATGGGAAATTCACTTTTTGCGTTTTTCTCCATAAATTTTCAATAATGTTTTAATGCAAAATTCAACCAAATATAAAAAAAAAATGTTAATGTTCAACAAACTTAAACAATATAGTGAAAATTATAGACATACTAAATTAGACAGAAAAAAATGGGGAAACAATAGTCAGAGAAAGAAAAGTTTACGTCAGTCAATATATCGCGAATTGATTAACCCAGACACAGACACATGCCTAATTATTTTTTGACATTTTAATTCTTGTAAAATGTGTATTGCTAAAAATTACTGTTGACATACTGTATAATTATATGATAACAGTACCAGATTATCAATAAAATTTGTCATATTATTTTGGTTGATTAATTTTTTATTGTAAAACATTTTTTTTTCTTTTTTTATTGGGATTTCCCTCCTCTCTCCTAGCCCTAATGCACTCAATTAAGTACTTTATATAGCGCTATAGTAATGCTGTATGACTCAAATCGTCCAGTACGCTGGTACAAGTAATCTTATGTTAAGTTTATCTGTTTACTACGGTATAGGCCTACACTGTATCTTATTATTTATTGGGATAAACGAATTAGAGGGGGAATTTCTGTATTAAAATATTGAAGTGTGCTGATAAAGATATTTATTTTGAAAACACTTAAATAAATCGTTGTCAAAACCTGCATTCACACAGCCTACTATGCAGAAAATGTCCAAATATCCTCAACAAAGAAGCAAAGAAGTAATGAACGTCTTAAGTTTTAATCATCCAAAAATACACAATTAAAATAATTGGCATAATTTATAATTTAGAAACAAAATGATTTCAAAATGGAACAAGAAATTGAAAATGTAAGAACAGATGAGGAAAAAAACGTTTATTCAACTGATGAAGAATTCTCTTCTACAGATGATGAATATTTTTACTCAGCTAATGAAGAATATTTTTACTCAGCTAATGAAGAATTATTTTCTACAGATGATGAAGAATTATTTTCTACAGATGATGAAGAATTATTTTCTACAGATGATGAAGAATTATTTTCTACAGATGATGAAGAGTTATTTTCTACAGATGATGAAGAAATTCATTTTAGTATTGATGAGAAAAAACCAGAGATGGTTAAAAATAGGCTGCGATAAATATTTGCAGTATTTTATTTTAAATAAAATTGAGAAAATATCTGAATTGAGCCTGCGAGTTGAGAATCGATCAAATACTACGAGTATTAAAAGTTAAGAATAATTTAATAATGAACTCCTTTTATTGCGTAGCTGCTGTACTTGTTCAATATAAACTTATAAAGCATTCAGGATGATGATGATGATAATGTTAATAATTATGTCATCACAAAGTGCTGGTCAATTACGGGTACGTGATTGTATTATGAAATATATTTTTTTAGCCCCTAATGTTTTGATTCACTATCCCGTGCCGCGCTACAGTTTTGCTGTACATGTACTGCATAACTAGATTGTTTTTGCAATGCCTGAGTAATGTTTGATTTCAATCTAATCGGTATTATTTATCTTTCTTGGGATAAAGAGAAGCGCGTTTTGTTTTGATACCGATAAGTGTTTTTAAAATATTTAACTGAACTAGCTGCACATCATAAATGATAAACAGCCACGTCAAAAAGTTCATTGAATGTTATAAATTTGTTAAAGGTTTGAATCGTATCGTTTTTGTTAATTTACATGTTAAGGAATTATTACAACAATTGTCCCAATTTTTATATAAATGTAGTGTTTACTCTGAGTTTTAATGCTAAATTTCAACAATAATGTGTTAAAATGAGTGAAGAGCTGCATTCAGGTAAAAGAAAATAAAAAATTCAATTTAAATTTCGAATATTCGATTTTTTTTCTTGATTAGTTAACATTTTTAAAAAAAAAATTAAAATATTACTGACTCAACCACATGTATTTTCTTAACTTGTTGAACGATGATTTATAGTTTGTCGAATCTGAAGCTGAAGGGAGAAGATGTGTCATGTGTAACGAAGTGACTTATGATCTCACTGTCAAAACCTGCGGTCACATATTGTGCAGAAAATGTCCAAATGTACTCAACAAAAGAAACAATCAAAAATATCTAAACTACAAAGCTGGTCTCATCGGCGAATTATCATGCCAAGTTCCAAAACTCAAAGAATTGAGAAAGAAGCAATAATTTAGGCAAAAATACGAAGGCGAATTAGGAAAAATGGTAAGAAATGCGCAAAAAAAAAGAATAACATTAATTACCGGTATTGCAATTAACATTGGTTATTCTTTTATTTAGGATAATTATTTTCAAAATAACGAAACATTAAATCAAAATAAATTGTCGAAATCATTAAAAAAGATTGTAATTCAAGCCAAGAAGCATGGTTAAGCCTCTAAATTTTTATCATTCAAGAATACAAAATTAAAATAATTTGTAATTTAGGAATAAGTTGATTTCGAATTGGGACAAACATTTGAAAATGTATGATGAAGAAAACTCCTCTACAGATGAGGAGGAAACGTTTTACTCAGATAATGAAGAGCTATTTTCTACAGATGATGAAGAAAATCATTTTAATATTAATGAGGAGAGCCCAGACATTGTTAAAGGTACTGTAGGTTTTTAAAAAAATTCTATAGACTCTGTAGTTTATACAAAATCTATTTTATTTTTGAATAACTATAGCCCATACCCTGTAGGCTGTAGTACTTAGTTATTCATAAAAATTAGGAGTAGAACCCTACTAATAAAGTTAATACTGTAGATCATTTCGAATAAGCTGAACATTGTTTTGTTGGGTTACTTGAGGGTTGGAATATCGCACAAGTTTAAAATTTAATACATTTTTATTTGAAATACTATTTTATCTTTTGGGGACTTCTTTTAAAAAAAAAATTTAAATTTTCGTTTGACATAGTAAAGCAACTTTAAATTGTCATCGTCTACAATGATATTTTCGTCAAAATAAAAAAAATGAATTTACTTCCTGGGATTGGTAAATAGCGTTTAGCCTAGAGATGTTCCTTCCCATAAATAGCACTACAGTGTAGGCTACTGTATAGTGAGATTATGCTGGCAGGTTTAACGTCAACTTTTATTATGTGTTTCGTAGAATTTAACATTCTTATAATGGGAGAAACGGGAGTAGGAAAGTCAACGTTTGTCAACTCATTGTTTAACTACGTTAAATTCAACAACTTTAATGATGCAAAAAACAACAACCTTGAATTCCAAATTCCATTTAGATTCACTATGTTTGATAAAATGTTTCAAAATAAAAATATTGCTTGGGGCGAAGATTGTAACGGGAACATTCAACCCGGTGAATCCAGCACCCAGAGATGCAAGTCTTACAAGTTAGAATACCAAAAAAAGGAAATACAAATCTTTGACACACCCGGGGTGGGAGATACTGAAGGGATAGAAAAAGATATTAAACAACTAGATGAAACTCTACAATTTCTGACAAATTTTGAAAGCGTGCATGCCATCTGCATAGTGTTAAAATCCAATGAAAGCAGACAAAAAACCAGTTTTAAATACTGTTTTCATCAAATTTTGAGGCAATTAAATAAAAGTGCCGTTGATAATATTATTTTTTTGTTTACCCAAACAAGTGGAACATCATACATGCCGGGAGACACCTTTTCAATTTTAGAGACAATTTTGGATGATATGAATAAATTTCAAAATGATGCAAATATTACGTTAAGAAAAGAAAACATTTATTGTTTGGACAACGAAGGATTCAGGTATCTTGCTGCATACAAACAAGGTGTAGAATTGAAAAGAAATCATATGAAGAAAAGTGAAAGGAGTTGGAATCATTCGTCAAGAGAATGTCGACGGTTATTAAATTATATTACAAAAAGCAATGATGGGAATGGTTTGACTCCGCATAAATTAATTGACTCTTTGTCCATTTATCAAGCGCGAAGAGCTATCAAGGAGTTATATACACCAATAATGACAACTGCTAAGGTAGCTGATGAAAATGTAAAGCTATTAAAACAACAGCTAGAACAACTTAAAAAGTGTAAATACAGAAAGGAATTAGAAGGAATTTTATGCACTCCTATGGTGCAATTAAAATCTAGAAAACTTTTAATACCTCGAACGGTATGCACTTCAGAAAAATGCACACAATATTATATTTCACATGAAGTAAATGAATCACATAATCAGAAGATTTGCTGCGAGGCCTGCGAATGTTTTGATAAAATCATAACAGAAATTAAAACAGATAAAATCAAGGAGTTATCCAAATGTAAAGTATTTAATAAATCTTCGGGGAATTGTACAAGATGCGGCTGTGCTTACGTATATCACCAACGTATTTGTGAAGAAACATATAAAGAAAAAATGTATAAACAGTCAGAGTTTAAAGAAAATATATTAAAAGATGCTCAATATCTTATCAGAGATTTAACGTTATTGCATGATAAGTACGAAGTTGAATCCTTTAACTTGAAAAAATACTGGATTATGTTAGCTGATTTTCTTAAACATAATGCCATCATAGTTGAAAATGATACCACAGAAGAGCAATCGAAACTAGAGGATATAGCAAAGAACCCATATAAATCATCTACAAATAATTACAAAAAGACTAAGATAACCATGTTAAAAGAACAATTAGACAAAGCAATTGTAAATAATTCTAGTAACTCATCAAAAAAAGATAAATCAACGATTAATTTATGTAGCAAAAATGCCAAAGTTTGTCCAACAGCTATTTGTCCTGAAGACGTAATGGAAATCAATGAAAAGATGTGCTCCCTTGAAATAACTAAAAAAGTTTTTAAGATAGAAATAGCAGCAAAAACGGTGGAAAATACTGACCAAAATGGTGGATGGATGAAAGCATTTAGAGAATGTTTGGAAAGATTGTTTCCAATTATTATGAGCAGAAATAAAAAAGTTAAGAAAACTCGAAAATGTAATTTATGTGCAGTCAATAATAATGTTGCGCTGGCAATCTATTACCGTAATATTTATTCTGAATCAAGTTTTGAACAGATTTGAATGACTTGACTTATTTTTAAAAAAGACTATACCAGCAATTTTAAAGAGTACAGGTATTAAATAATTTTAAACAAATGCTAGGATTAATTCAAATAAAATCTTCAACTTAAATTTTTATTTAACTACAAATTTGCCAATGTTTTAGTTCCTATCTGAGTATAGGCGTATTAAAACATTTTTTTGTCATTAAATTTCTTTCGTCTATTTCCCTCGTCGAAATGTAGGCCAAACCAGAATAATGAATAATATTATATAAAAAGTTTGAGGCATCTATCTTGTTTACATCGATGAAAATTTGAATAAGATAAATAATTATAGAAAATTCGTTAAATAAATTTTTTATAACAAACTGAAATTTGCTTCAAACTATAATTAATTAAATATTCTATTTTTATAATAATTTATTAAGAATTAACCTACAATTTATTAGAAGTTGTAAAATATTTTATGGCCTATCTAAATATTCTGAGAGTTAAATTCCGAATGATCGAAATCACCAGCCAAGGAGAATTTTAGAACCGTTAATTCAATACTGTATGATGTAAGCACGACTACGAATCTTATTTTTTATATAAACCACTTTAACGTAGTTACGTAATGATGTTAATTTAAACAATAACAAAATTTTATTAACAATTTTTAAATTCGTTTTTTCGTTCTAAGCAATTATTAACTCTTGCAAGGCTAACAATTGAACATGTGTAATTCTAAACTTAATTTTAGAAATAATATTGTTGCAATAAAATTAGATAACAATTTTTTTAAAAAATGGTACGATAACTTCTGATTACAACTCACTAATTTTTTTATTAACTATGGACGCTTCTTCATTTTTGTTTGACAAAAGATAAGATAAACTTTTAAAAAAATTCCAAGGGTAAAGTCATAATCTTGATGTTTGTTTTAGTTTGTGCTTTTTCAGAACAAGTAACATACGTAAGTTTATAATAATTTAAAAGTTATAATCTATGTGCAAAAATGTTACAAAATAAAGCCAGCAGTAAGTACAATAATTACTTTTAAACATAATATTATTACGCAATGCATTATTAACTTTTTCTTTTTTAAAGGAGAAAGTCTACATAAAGAATACAATATCCTTTTGCTTGGACCAACTGGAGTTGGAAAATCTACTTTTATAAATGCTTTGCTCAACTATGTGGATTTCAACGATTTTGATTCTTCTGTTAAATCAAACTTAAACATTCTTGTTCCTTTCCAATTCACACTTTATGATGATAATTTAGAAGCAAAACTAATTTCTTTTGGTTCCGATTCAAATGAGCAGATTCAACCGGGCCAGTCCAGCACACAAAAATGCAAAATGCATAAAATTTCTTACAACGAACATTTAATCAGACTCGTTGATACACCCGGAATTGGTGACACCAGAGGGGTAGAGCAAGATCAGATAAATTTCGAAAACATCCTTCAAACTATAAAGGACTACAATGAATTGCACTGCATTTGTTTACTTTTAAAGCCCAACGAATCTAAACTATCTACAAATTTTGAGTATTGCATTAAGCAGCTTTTAATTTGGTTATCAAAAAGCGCCATCTTAAACATAGTTTTTGTGTTTACTAATTCAAGCGAAACATTTTATAAACCGGGAGACACAGTTGTTCCTCTTATGACGATTTTTAAAGCAATCGAAGATGAATCACCTGATGTTAAAATTGCTTTTGAAAAGAATAATGTATTTTGCATAGATAATGCCGGATTTAAGCATATTGTAGCAAAACAGATGAGCAACAGTTACTCTTCAACTCAAGAAAAAGAAATGAAAATGTGTTGGAAGAGATCGAGAAAAGAATGCATAAGGCTCGTCAATTGCGTAACGAATGGTCAAGAAAAGGGTCCTATTCAAATTCAAGATATAATTTGTTTAAACAAAGCCAGAACGTGTGCTGATGAAATGCTTCAACCGTTAATTGAAACCGTTAAAAACTTTGAAAATAATCGACTTCTTTTGAAAGAGCACATTGTAGCAATACAAGAGTTTAAAAAAATTAATAATGAAAAGCAAAAATTATTACCAATGCAAATTGTCAGTTTAAAATATGTCAAACTTTCGTATCCACATACAGTGTGTGTTTCGGAGAGGTGCGCTCTGGCTTTTAAGGTAGGAGATATTATAAAATACCATCACTGGAAGTTTTGCTGCCACGATAAAAATGAACGTTTTACTTCGGGTAATACCGAGAATACAGAATATCAGAATATTTTCGACGAGAAGACCGGAATTTGTAAACAATGCGGCTGTCATAACTCACAACACACGAGTACAAACTATGATTCACAAGTTAAAGAACTTGACCAAGAAAATTTAGAGACAGAAACTTCAGAAATCGATAAAAACATGATCGACAAACTAGAAACAAAAATCGAAAAATATAAATCCGACGAAGAAATGTTATTTAAAAATATGGCGAAGTTGATCGTCTTCATTCAACAAAATTCAATATTGCCGTATATTGATGCTTTTGAAAGCAGTATCGATCAGATGATAAAGCAAGAAACATTTCAACCAATCAACGTTAATTTAAATCCGTTTTTAAAAACGTATTTAGGCAAGAAAGCATATTATCATGAAGAAACGCAAAAAAGTATAACAAATTCTAGTGTGTTAAAAGTTATCGATAAACTGAATGCGATAGAAACGAGTGGAGAAACGTTAGCTAGGAAAGTAGAAATTAAGAGCGATAATAGTAAACAAAAGTCGAAATGGATAAAAATATCGGGTTTAATTATTTTGCTTATACTAGCTTTAGTAAGTCTTATTATTTTAATTGTGGTTTTGACAAAGGAGTGAGTAGGTCGCCCCATATTATCTTACTAATTCGGTTGTATTGCACATCTTAAAAAAAAAAAAAATGTTTGTATAATAATTGTAAAATATAGAATACACCTGTGAAATTGTAAAAAACGTTTACTTGCACTGTTTAAAACCTTGGATAAAATCTTAATGGAAAACCTTAATGAGTTAGGATTGAAGTTGGTGGTATCCAATTCAAAATATCCACCCAACCATTAAAAAAAATTGTTGCTGACTACGGTATGATAACCGTTTGCTTATAATAATTACAGACCATAATTCATCATTTTAGATTTCAAAATGATTTAGTGGTCGACCTTAACTAAAGTGCATAATTATTATAAAGCAACAGTAGATTCATAGAAACAAATGCTAAGACTTAACCTCGGCTTCTCTATCTTTTAAAGACTTAAACCAAAAAAAAAAAAAACTCCAAACAAAAGCCAATCTATAAAACCTCACGAAATTTTTTCTACCCTTCTTACATTTAACAAATAGTAGCAAGACAAATCAAAACTTAAAGCTATCTATCTCCAATGGCGTATAAACTAATCATTACATAAAAATAATCAACAACATCAATATAGGAACTTTTGAATCTTCGACCAGCCCCGATTCCAAAACCGGATGTTCCGAAATACCATGATCCATAATACAATATGTCGTAACAATTGATGACGCAGATAAAATAAAATCGATGCATATTCAATAAACCACCTATAATGTTATAAAAAGATTTGCGCAACCAAAGCAGCAATGCTATTTGGTAAGGTGAACCCTACGCACGATACACCTTGCTGTCTTCCCCGTGGCAAGCGTGGGGAAGACTTCTTCCCCGTGACCAGCGTGGGGAAGAATGTTAGTGCAAGGCTCAGGCTTGTATCGCATTAAATCGGAGGCTAAACTACAATTAATACCTTTTTTTTTAAATAAAGATGAAACACGTCCTTCGTCCAATCTAAGATAAAAATACACGTTGAAAACACACTACTACCAGGAAAAAAGCCTGACTAATGAGATTAAAGGTGGTCAGAATCCCACTTGAATGAGAAGTTATCACCTGTAATCACTCATTAATCAGGCTCTTTTCATGGTGCGCCATTGGAGTGCAAAGTGTCCTGACAAAGTAATTTAAGTACAGTTGTCTGACCGTCATTACTTGGAATGGACCTCAAACAGCTTTAATTTTGTGCTGGCTATGGTGAGGGTAGTTGTGGTTTTAAATGATGAAGAGAGGAGTCGTCCAGGACAATCAGTGGCACAAATTGCAAGGGCATTCGAAACAGATGCGAGATGAATGAAGCTCCATTATCGTATGAACGAAACTAGAAAAACAGGAGATACAATGTATAAGTTACAAAAAAAAAAAGTGCATTAACGAAACTTTGCAAAGATTCCAAAAGAATACGGTACAGTAAATAAAAGAGTAGCTTGCAAGATTTTAGGCTTTTATGATGATAATAAGTTATCAAAGAATTATTTTTAGAATTATTGTAACTTAAGATATGGAAGGGCTCCAATGTGAATGAGTAAAACCTGCGTAGTAAAAATGTCATTTGAGTATAAAAGCAGGGTCAACATTATAAATTTAGAGCTGCCCCCGCAGTGCCTGGTTCTTTCCCCAAATACAGCAAATACTGTGCCTAATTATGACACACATGGCTTACTAATACAACTCAAAAGCAGCGTAGAACACCAAAACTAAATTAAATTTCGTAAACTCAAAGTTGCATCACTAGTTTTAAGATCTTCTTTGCACAGCTTCATAAACCCAACAGCAGTTGATAAAGAACGCTTATATCATTATTAATTAAAGAACATCTTGCAACTCATTAAATGGCGATATCTTATAATGTTGAAACCCCTTCAATTACGGAAAGAGCAAAAAATCCTAATAATTAAATTAAAATTCCATAGAAACAGAGCCATAGCTTCTACCAGTGTCGACATGATGTATCGTAACCAAACGCTCCGAAATTTATGACAAATAATTATGAAGGAAAATAAAAATACGATAGTAATTTGATAGAAAATTATCATTTAATATTAAGAAAACCAATTTACTTGCAATGTCACCACACGTCTTTTACTGGCTACGTTGACACTCGTAAACATGCGATTCCACAATTTAAGCTACCGGTAGAAAATCCAAGTCATTTCTTAAAAATAACATTCACCGATTATGATCGATGGTGCTAAACGAATGAAGACAGGCATCATTAAGTAAATAAATCTTAATTCATAAGTTGTAATATACATACAGTTCTCGGATAAAACTTTTCCAACGCGTTTTCAAGATGTCGGCATCTAAACAATGACCCACCCAACGTGCTGTCGTTTTTCATTTCACTTTCACACTCACTCTTGAAAAAAATTTTCTAGACACTCACCACATCAACATTTCACACAATTTCTATTAATTGTCCGAAGCAAATCGCATTATAAATTTATAATTCCTCAGCTAACACGGCGACGAAATAAACATCGATGGAAAAATTGCACTCCTCGCCAAATACTACCGTAGCAAGATCCGTAATTTGTGCCTGGCCCTCGCTCAGTGACAACACTCAATCGATCACGTGATAAAACATCGACCAGGATGAGACAAGTTATGTGCGATGAATGTGCTTTTAAATTTCTTTAAGTTTTTACCGGAGCACTTGTTTTTCAAAGTTCAAAATAAAATTCACTAACCACCTAGCAATTAACTATAAAAAAGTTTTTAAAAAAAATTCAGACGATATCAAAATTTGACTTTTTGAGTTTCTTGCTCGAAAATTCCCCGCATCATCCTCCAACTACATTTTATTTCCCACTGCAAATTCATTTTGCTTACGAAATAACCTTTCAAAATTTTCGTCGTTTCAAACCTTTTAACCGTTTTCCTCATTGAAATCCTCGAAGGACACTGTTCGTTTTCGTCCAACGTGAATTAAGTAAAGTTAATCACAACCTGGGAAGGAATTGTGTAGTTTTACTCCCTGACAATTTTTTAAGCACTGCTTTTCATCTGTGTAACTGTAAATAACAAACCGCGAGCTCAACAACGAACTAAGTGCGAGTCGCATTCACCGATCCTTATTAAACGATGATGATGATGATTTTGACTTGAAAAAAATAATAAATAACAACACCCGCGATAACAACAACAACCAATTAAC
>JAQGAZ010003237.1:0-12645 GCA_034692225.1 Polydesmus complanatus
TTTAAAAAAAAAAATTTTAAAAAAAAAATTTAAAAAAAAAAAGTTTAAAAAAAAAATTTTAAAAAAAAAATTTTAAAAAAAAATTTTTTAAAAAAAAAATTGTAAAAAAAAAATTTTTTAAAAAAAAAATTTTTAAAAAAAAATAATTGTTCAAAAAAAAAATTATCAAAAGTTTTTCTTTATTTTTAACATTTTTTTTCTGGAACTTTTTTTTTCTTTGAGCCTACCTTTTGTCAAAAAAAAAAAAAAAGGTCTCGACTTAGGATGTGGGTGCTATAATTTTCGTGCACCCAGCATTTGAGGGCTGGCAAAGAGAGCTGCTACTGGGTAGTGAAATGGTGGCGTGGTGTATGAAAAAGTATACCCAAAGGTAGCGCTTGTAATTAGTGCAATAAGACGAATTCACACTAAGCCATTTTTTGCTATCTTTTCCACGATTTACCCGTGGCAAGAGAGGTTAAGTTGGCTGGTGTATAAAGCTTCAGCCGAGTTTTAGCTTTTTATATAATAATTAGGATTTTGGTAAATTAGCAGGACTCTAACGAGTTTTTCACTTGGCAGAGTTCAATAAAATTTGTTGCTACCTTACGTAATTTTGATTTACGGTCATTTACCGTTACAGTTTTGACGGCATAAAAACCTAGATGAAAACATAAAACGATTTTAAAAAGGCATGATCATGCACACGTTTACAAGGTTTTCAATGGCATCGGCATTTAGTTACTGTATAAGAAACTCAGCTCAGGTAAAGCGAAATATATAAACAAAACTACCAGTTTTATTATTTTTTTTTTGGGGGGGGGGGGGGGGACCTCGTAAGTAAAAGCACGAGTTTTGACTGAAATTGACGCCGCATTATTACTCCAGTTTAAAAAATCGTCTCGAGTACTTGACTTAATAATTAATGAATTCACGATGTATTTAGCATAGCAATTTTTTCTTTTTTGCTTTATTTTTTTTATATCTTGAGGGTAGACTCAAATTTTTTCTTTCGTTTTGGGTTTGTTTTTTTTATAGATACTGTATACATGTACCGGGTATATATTTTTTGGCTCTTCTCGTGGCATTTATGTCCACAACTCGTATTTCTTCGAATTCATGTGGTTACTTAAACATAGTTGTCAGTTGTGTGTGTGTGTAAAAAGAATTTTGGTCTTGAGCCTTCCAGCGTCTTAACTTATAATTATAATGATTAGGCTACCCTCAAAGTTAGTTGAAATAATAGACAATGAAAGCTACTGAGAGCAGCGTCATCACCATTCACCGCAGATGAATGATGATGCTCGTGATCGTGGGTGGCAAACAACACTTTCTCAAAAATCACGGATGACGTTTTGCATTTATGCGGAGAGTACCTCATTGTCCTTACCATGTTGACATTATATTAAATAGAATTAACTTGATTTTTTTTTTTTTTGGTGAAAAAATAAAAAAAAATAATGTTCAATATAATAGGTTTTATAATGAATCTCACGAGTTAAGTTAATGTATGATAATAAAAAAAAAACTATGATTTTTTGCTTGCATAATATTTTTAAATGCATGTTTTATTCAGCGCAGGTGAAAAGCAAGTCTGCTGATTCATCCCGTAATAAACAAAAAACATGAAAATGGCGTTCGACTCGTTTTAGAATTATTATTATAATTTTTTTTTTTTTTTGCTAAGTAATTGTCCGTTTGTCAGGTTGAATTGAATACGCATCAATAATATTTAATAACTGAAGCGTTCAAAAGCTCTAATTTTCTATCCAATCGCGTGTATATCAAAATGTTTTGAAGGAAAACTGATATGGATACAGACAAGCAGCTAATTGGTAGGAGATAGATTTTTTTTTTTTTAAAAAAATAAAATTTAAATATGATATACTGTACTGCATAAGGGAAAATAAAGTTGTCAAACCTTGCCAACAATTATTAGTTGTTAGCTAATTTTTTTTTTTTTGTAGTGGATTTTACTAAAAATCTTGCGTAAATTTTGAAAAAATCTTAAGAGGTTGAATTATTACTTGAACTGAGGATGAGTCACATTCTACATTTTTTGAGACTTTTCACGTGTCTCAACGAAATACACCGAAATAAATTTTGAAAGGGAGAGAGAGCACAAAAAAAAAGAGCGAGAGGGAAGGGTGGATGAGTGCGCCCTGCGAATGATCCCATCAAATGGGGCGGATCTGTTTTTATCCGCGCTCAGTTTAATTTGGCTGAGCATCAGGGTTTAAGATCTCGTGGAATTATTTGACGGGTGGAGTTTCGGCGCGTGTGTCGATGAGATATTAAAAAGATAAACGACCTCGCAACGAACGAAACGGTCGCTTTGAGGTTATTTAGAGCGAATAGGATGAGAATGTGCAGGGCGCGCTGGAGATTTGACTTTTATTTTTAATATATCAGTCTAGCGGGGGTCTTCAAACTTCAAAATTGTTATTTTTTTAAAAACAAAAAAAAAAAAAAAGTGTTCTCTAATCGAATTTTGCTAATGAGATTTTAATTTTTTTTTTAAAAAAAAAAAAAGCTTTAATGGATAATATACAGCGAAGCTTTTCAATTTCTCGGAAGAATTCTATTTTTTTTTTTAAATAAAAATTAAAGACTTGCTAAGCGACGAATAACTTAGTATAATTTAGACCTTGAAAATGAAGAGCGCAGTCTGAATTTCGAAAATCCAATGAGAAATGTTGAGTTTCGAGACTTCACCGTACATTTTAATGGTAAATATTTGCGGTGTAAATTATGTCACGCAACGACGGGACAAAAAAAAAAAAAAGAAGTAGATTTTTTATTGTTTCGCTAGAGATGTTGTTGGTATTAGGTTAAAAAAGATTTAATTATGCGCATTAACTGTCACGATCTGCGATAAAGAAAGCTAAAGTTTTAATAAGTGCGCGTGATTTTGCAAATGAATGAGTCCGTCGTCGGTTGACTAGTTATTTTCCGTTGCATTTACTAGTCTCTGGTTTGCTCGTTCGCTTTTAACGAATAATTTAACCACTTAAAATTCTTCGTATCCACTTTTAACATCTTCTATACTATTGTTGTTGTTTTGTTTCCTTCTTTCTAATTTTGGTATTTGAAGTCGCGACAGAAAAAAGCGGAAAGTGTTAAAAGATACAATTTAGAAGTTTTATTTCAATTATTTATTGATACACGTGCGAGTGTAGAATGAAGTCGGTGTAGACGCGGCGGGTTCTTTGCACTCGGTGCAATGCCACACGCACGCCACTATTAATTCATTGGAAGCTTATTTAAGTTTATTTTATTTTTATTTTTTGTATTGTAAGTTTGGTTTTTCGATGTGTTAAGAGCTGTCGTTTGCCGGTTACAATTTTTTTTTTAAAGCTAAACATGACTATCGAGTTTAGAATCGAGATTTCGGTGGTAGATAATAATTATGGCGAATTGGTTTCTATAAAACCTGTTCTCAAGTCATTACTTAAAGCAAGTTATTAAACGTACGATTGATTGGTTGTGTAGCCTAATTAAATTGGCGTTTTAGATACACAATGTCGTTCCGAGTTATTATGGATGCGATCGATTATTAAAAGTTTATATTTGAAGCATATTGAATCGTTTTATAATGAAATTAAGTGCATCAACGTCAGTGCAACAATTATTTGAAGATATAGATAAGACAATTATTATTATTTCAAGTAATTATGCTTCGATTATTTTACGTAATTATTTACCGGTATTATGAATCAGGGCCGTGCGAAGGGGGGGGGCGAAGGGGGCGCAGGCCCCGGGCGCCAACATTTAGGGGCGCCGAAATCGCAAAATTCTTTGCACTTTATAACTCTACCCAAGCGGACAAGAGCGCAAAAATATGTCAATTTTTTAAAAAAAATTTCGCGCCTTGCAAGCTCGGCGTCATAACCTATTTTTCCTGTTAAGTCACGGCTTCAGAGTACCAAAATCGCAAAAAAAACCTCAATTTTTTTAAAAAAATTTCGCGCCTCGCAAGCTCGGGGCTATAATCTATTTTTTCTAATAAGTCCCGGCTTCACAACAGCCAAAAGCGAAAAAACCCCTCAATTTTCTTAAAAAAATTTTGCGCCTCGCAAGCTCGGCGCTATAATTTGTTTTTTTTAATAAGTCCCGGCTTCAGAATAGCCAAAAGCAAAAAAAACGTTAATTTTCTTAAAAAAGTTTCGCGCCTCGCAAGCTCGGCGCTCAAAATTATTTCTCAATGTTATTATTTTTGAAAAAAATTTTAGTTTTTTTAGGCGGTCAAAAAGCTTGGCTCAAAATTTTTTTTAAGTGTACCTGGAGGGGGCGCCAAATCTAGATTTTGCCCCGGGCGACACTTTCCCTTCGCACGGCTCTGTTATGAATTTATAAATTTGAATACGCTATTAAGTTGTGGAAGCTTTGTATGTTTTTGTTTTCTAAATAAAGAAAGAAAAACAATGCACGGCGATTGGAGATTTAATGAAAACGCAATTAAAAATTATGTTGGAAGTTTTGGTTCCCATTTAAAACTCAGATCTTAATTTTATACTTTTTTTTAAAAGTTGCTGCGATTTATTTACATTCGGAATTAGATGGTGTAAAATTGATGAGAAAAAGTCGAATTTTATTTCGGCCAATTGGAAATTATAATTGCGCTAAAATGGGCTTCACATGCTGCCAGCAACATTATCATCAAAAACGAGTTTTTATTTTGGTGACGCATTAGTGTTGAGTTAGAATGGCACACTCTCATCACGCTTAGAGTCATAAGGTTATCGCAGGTCTGCATAACTTTGAAGATTTTTAAACTACGGTACCTACATTTATTCCTAAATTATTTAACCTGACAGAACGTGAATGGCATACGGTAGTGCGCTCTTCTCAACCCCCGCTACAGACGATTTGAACGAACGTTATAATCCCTGTCCACCGCATTTACATTATAATAGCAAACCACGTTAACTTACTCTTAAACGTAGCATTACCACCATCTGCTGACTGACAATTGATGGAAATCTTAACTCATAAAGAAATGCTCGAGTATTTATTTACCGGGTATTTTTTTGAGAGTGGTTTGTTTACATTTTGCAATTTATAAGCTGGCAAGAGTTTGCGCTCTTATGTCTATAATTGAAAATTAATGGTATAAATTTTAAATCAATTTTGCGGGTTTCATTAATTTGCGAGAAAATATAGGAAATTCTATATTTTGATCAAAGGTATTTTAATCACTTCGAGTTATATGAGCGTAGAGAAAAAAAAGTGAGTTCTTCAAGTTTAAGTGAAACTACTTAAGGTAAAATGAAGCAGAAGTACCGTAGCTGAGGAACGCGAGGTTTTCTCTTATTATTATTTTTGTTGTACCGAGTACTGTCACTCCCTACTATTTTATTATTATGTACGATGTGTACATTAACAAGATAAGAGTCTCGAATGTTTTTCATTCACGATTTTTTTGTGGTGATTTATAGCAGTCGTAACATAGCTAAACAAACGCGGGGTTTGTTCAATGTAGGCTACATCTGTTTTCATCAGCGGAACTCGATTGCGCCTTTTCCGCTTTCGTTATTATTTCATATTGCATAACGCGTTTCAGGAACAGAATGTAAGGTACTTCATGTATAAAAAAAATAAAATAAAATGGAAAGAAAAAAAAATATTTCTTGTAATTCAATCTCATAAATTTTGAAATTACCTTTTGAAGTCGCGTTTCAATATAATATACGATTGAAATTTTTGCATTTCTTTGCAAAACAATGATGGTTAAGGTTATAAAACGAGATCATCTTTATTTATTGCGTTTATATTATTTGGCGATGAATTTTTTTTTTAGACGAGTTAAATTTTAATGTCGCATAACAATAGTCATTTCGAGGATGGAGTAGCATAGTAGTGAATGAAAGTTGAGGCGGAAAAAAAAAATTATGTTGAACGACGCAGATGTAAGGAAAACAATGGCTGATCTCACGCAGCTTGTTTGGCTTTCAATGTCAAGATAAAGCAACAATAAAATTTAGTGCTTATAATATCATATACGACAAGAAAGTTCTGCAACTCTTCTGTTTTTCGTTTGTATGGAGCGGCAAGGTCAGTTCTCACACTATTATTAGATTTTGGGAGAGTAAAAAAAACTTTGTAATTATTATAAACCTACATAGCATTAGCTAACTCAACTCTTATCAGGTGAATAACACGAAAAAGAGTTTTCTTAGCATAGGATTAGTAAAAAATAATAATTCAGCTCAACTATAAGATGCACTTTAATTTAATAAAACAACATTTTTGCAATAATTTTAAGATCAATTTAAAGGTTAAGAGAGAGTTAAGAGAGGTCGTTGTTATGCTTAATTCCACTTTTTATGATGACGTAAGAATTAAAATTTTTATGTTTATTAACTAGATTGGCACTTTGCATTTTTATATTTTCTTAGTTGAATCTTCACAATACAGCATATCAAATAGCGCTCGGTTTTTTGAACGTATTTTCCAAGGTGTATTTTTGCGAGTTTGTTTTTTTAATGAGGAATATTTTACTTTTGTTTTTAGACGTATCTTGTTAATTTTATGCGATCCATATTTTTTTTACTAATACAATATTTGAAATTTTTTAAACCATGTTCATGAGTGAAAAAGAAATCCTGCTAGTAGAAAATATTGTAGTAGTGAAGTAACGCTTTCTTTCAATGGTAAACTGTAACGTAACTTACCAGGGGTCGGGGCGAGAGAAGCACTATTTCGTTAAAAATTTAATAAAATTTGAGATTTTATTTATTTATTTTTTTTCATGGGCTTGACCCAAAAAAAATTTAAATAGATTTCAGACCGCATTAGTTACTCCGTCATTTAGCTCAGGATAAACAAACGGAATTTTGTATACTTTGGCATTACAAATTTTTAATTAAATGACTAATTTAATAAAATTTGTTTTGATAAGTTATTTGAAGAGGAGAAAACCAAATCCTGTTCAGAAATACATGTATACATACTGTATATACATAGTACATGTATAATAAAAGTGTGGGAGGCGCCCACTTCCGCATCGCTGTTTTCAAAACAGAACCCGAATAGACAAGTGGAATAGAATGGAACGCAGAATACAAGTACATAAAAGAAAAAAAGCTCTTTACTCTCTCTCTTCCCATCTGTTTCCTACAACGCTATTTATTCATTGTTTAGTTAAATTATAATACGCAACGCCTATTCAATGGTTTCGGAACTGATTTTGTTGGGCGAGCGAGATGATAATCGAAGCAAAGGTATAGGGTACCCTCCCCTCCCCCCTGAAATTCATCGAAACGTCTGGAAGCGGTTCACGCACAATGATCCTTATCAAAAGAACACAAAGCTGTTGCTTTTTTTTTCGAACTCGAATTCTATAGAATAAAATAAAAGAAATTCGACCTTGTATTTTGCCTAGTAAATAAAAAAAATTTCTTCTTTTTCGTTTCTACTTCTTTATTTAAAGCAGCTGACTGGTGTTTGCCGGGGTGTCATCGCCCTAATCACCCCTCGACCACCCTTCGAAACAAGCTACCACCCATCCACATCTTTAAATTCTTCACTTTCTTTTTTTATTATTTTATTTATTTATTTTTTTGCCCGTCGGGATGGTCATGTGCGCGTCTACCTTTTTATTTTATTAAAAAAAAAAAATTCGAGGGAGCAAAATGAAAAGAAGAGAGGGGGAGGAGAAAGGGTGAATTTTGGCAAGAGCACTACGTTACCTCATCGGGTGGATTTTTATGAAGGAGATAAGCCCCTCTCTCATCTTTTTATAGACGTATAAATGGCCTTTCACCTCGACTGACGCTTTTTTTTTTTTCTCTCGCTATATTTAGTGGATCAAGACGCAATCCAGATGCCCCTCGCTGATAAATAGATGTCTCTTCCATTAACCTAATTCTCATTACAATGTTAGGATTTTGCGTTAGTAAAAGTGTATTTTTTTTTAAGCGAGGTTCCGCCCATAGCCAGCCGGGTTCTGGTGCTTCTTGCTCCTAACCTAACCACGTCTTCTTCTCACGTGCTTCCTCTTCACCCAACAACGTTTTTCTTCCACAAGTGCATTCAGATAACTATAGAAAACGCGGAAACTTTTAGCGATCCCAAACAGATTTGAGAAAAGCCAAGGGGAAAAAAGGAAAATAGATAACTAGACGTTTAAAATTTCCTTTCACAACCCCATTATCATCTTTTGTAGAAGGTAAATCTCACTAACCGTCGTTTTGGGTGCACTATATAAGAGCAGTAGATCAGTTATTTGATGAGTGTAAATGCTTGATTGAGGCTATCGGATTATTCAAAACTGGTGGGTTTTTTCTTCTTTTTTGACTGTGATATGTGGTTATAGCAATCAAAAGTTTAAAAAAGTGAAGGAAATTACTATTCCGAGTAATTTTTAGCGCATTTGAGAAGCTAGGTAGTAACTTAGTTTGGCTACGCCCACGCCCTAGTACATACGCATAATTTGTATTTTTTTTTACTCTCATTTTGTAGAGGGATAAGGAAACCACGTGACTTGTCATATCAGTTGTCCAAAATTTAGATAAGAAATATTATTAAAATAGGTGATGTAATTTGAGATCCGGAAGGTGCGCTCAAGGTGCATATTTTTTAAAAAAATGTTAAAAAAGTCAGCAGATTTACTGAGAAAGTCAAAATAATGCTAAATGTTGAGGCAATTACACTACGTGAAATTCTTACAATTCAAGAGAAGAATACCGGTACTCTTGATTTATTTTAGAAAAAATATATATTCTGTCAATCATTTTAAATCTTTTACTCAAATTCCACAAAATCCGCAGGACCGTTAATGTTTATGATTCCTATCCTATAGTAATAACTACTGCACTGAATACATTATTATAATTTCAGTTCTTGAAATGCGTGAAGATGGCGAAGGGTTGTTTACGTTTTCACTCTGATTTCCAAAATGCTACTTCCCGGGTATTGAAAAAAATTCTGTAGATTTTAAATCAGCGCTAACCAAAAATATTTTCTACGCCTAATATACAGCCGCAAATAAAAATTATTCAAAAAATTATATCGAATTGTTTTTTTAATGAAAATATATTTTCCAAACGAAAATTATATTTTAAATATTTTTTCCAAGCGAAAATTATATTTTAAATATTTTTTCCAAACGAAAATTATATTTTAAATATTTTATTACAAAACTGTTTTGCTATTAGGCAATGTATGAGGTCATTTTGAGCTACTTTTAGTTTTAAGGTAACAAATGCAAAAGTTCAAATTTCTCGTTCATTTTTCTGAAATTACCACGCTCTGTACAGCTGTATTACCATTTCTGTTAAAATTTTGAAAGAAATGATAAATAATTTGTCTGCAAACCTTAAGGTTGCAACTGATTTCTCTATCCGAATAAATTAATAAAATTTGAATGATTATATTCATTATCAAATACGTCGGTATTTTTGTCTGCAAACGAAAAGCTCAATTGTAATTAAAACCGTCAAGTGCAATATAAATGGTGATTAACAGTTCTTACAAGAATATTGAAGTTAAATGAGAGAGACTCTCCAACAGCTAACGATATGCACACATCGTTAGAATCGCATCATTAGTTGTGATTTGATTATTTCATAAGGTGTAGCGTACCGGTGTTACTATAATAACAATGCATCGTTTCGGTGCCTGAAAAATGAAAATAAATTGGTTATAATTACGCTAACGGTAATTTATAATAATTGTTAGGAGAAAAATTTTTGAGGTCGAACTTATACTACGTGTTTTTCTCGGATGATTCGACTTGGTTAAAGTCAATAGAAATGATTGTTTAGCACGCTTTTGGGATTACGCTAAGTTAACATGCGCGCTCTTTTATTTAAATTTATTAAATAGAGGCTGTTTTCCGTCGGGCTTGTAAACATCGATTGTGTTGTGCAAAGTCAATAGGTAAATAAATTTTCTTAACGTTTTTCCAAACATTGCGTTTATTACAATGCAAATGTAGTATAGTCGATGGAAAAAGCTTGTTAAACAAAGTGGAGTAGGATCAAAAGGAAGAAGTAAAAAAAATGCGACGAATTGAAAAGCGATGCTATATACCGTACCTTGTTTTGGCTGAAACATTTTATTCATAGAACAAGAGATGAAGTAAAGAAAAAAATTTATCTTTTTTTGTACAATGCATTTGTATGGATGCACGCAGTAAAAATAGGTGTTTTTTTTTCTACTCTCTTTTAAATAATTTACATCAACCAACCTTTTCTTTTTTATTTCGTCACTTTTTCTTACCCACGCTACTACCTTTTCTTCTTATTTATTCGCTTTTATTTTAAAATAACGTTCCAAAGCGTCTGGGTGTGTTTATCCCTGCTCTTTCATCTACGCGGGGAAATATAAACAAGGTTGAAAATTATCTATTCTCATTGTTTTGTCTATTTTTTTTCTTTTCTTTCTTTTTTGCTCGTAATTATATTCGTGCATTTTTCAGAATGAGAGAGGAATAAACTTATTTTTAAGAAATTCTAAAATTAATGATGGAGATTATTATTTTATACAGATAGTCTATGCAAAACGTTTTGTACAAATCTGAATTTCCAGACGGCGTTTGAGTTTTTAAATATTGTTAGCTTTAATTAATTTCTTTAGTATTTTTGGAATATAAGATTTACATTTCAGAATTTTAATTTTTGAACTAACCATAAATTTTAAAATTTCTTGAAAAGTTGAATTTTTGCTGAAATTTTGATTCATAATTTTACAAATAAGAGATGGCACAAAACATACAGAGGTGAAATTCTGGGTTTTATGTATTCTCTGATGTCCTTAAAAAAACCTAAGTTCGATGAAAAAATATATTGTGGCCTCTAAGGGAATTGTTTCCAGTTTTTTTAATACAGTATTTAATTACCTGTTTGGAGTTGCATTCGAATTTTTTTTTTGGAGGAAAATTAAAATTGAATCTTTATTATGATTTTGGGAAAAGGGAAATCTTTTCTTTGTTAAAAGTTGATTGAATTTTTTTTTCTTCTTTTTAACTCGTCTGTTAAATAATCGTTAAAAAAAAAATTGTTGAGTTACGGTTAAGATTTTAATTTGGTATTCGCTCGAATGGCTGTGTTGTGTCTGGTGCGCGATGATTCATAGTTGATGGAGAATTGTAAAGGACTGCCCGTTATTTTCTTTTGTATTGTGGGTAGAAATGTGAAGTTTAGTGTTACTTTTACGCTTTTGTGCTAGACTATAAATAAAAAAGTGTCTGTGGTTTTGGATTACTTCAGACTGACACTTTTTTTTTCTACGAGCCTCGAAATACATAACAACAAATAAACACGTTCACAAATCGAGTGCAACAGTTTAAAACTATTTTACGAATGATTTAACGCTAGAACGTTAATGAAAATAGATTCTAATCTTAACAAATTGATAGAATAATAATTGAGAGTTCGACTTGAAATTTATTCCTAGTTTTGTAAATTGCCGAGGTAAAACGCAATTAGCTTGAAAATCATAAATTACGGTTATAAATACAATTAACGTTGAACGTACACCCTGTAGAAGTTTCCTTTAGCAATAATTATTTTTTGACAATAATTCTCTAAAATTTAAAAAAAAATAATTAACTTAAAATCTTTTAATTGAATCAAATAATATTTATTAGTGCAATTTCCATTGCAAAAAAAAAGCTGCCGCCCACTTATCCTTTAACTGATTGACCGCGGTGAATTAACATATCTAGACTATAAATCGTTGAGGTCACGAAGATAAAATGGAAAATTGAGGAGGTGGCTTTAATAACAGCCCTTCTCGGCAGATATAATACGCTTATTATCTAAATCGTCAACAATTTTTTTTTTCTTTCTCTCTCTCCCTTTTTTATGACGATCATTATCTCGAATAAAATAACAATATTCAAGCCTGGTTTTGTCTGAGCGCTCAATTTTGTATTAAAAAAAATAAATAAATGCTGTAATAATTACTGCCTTAACAGATTGATGACTTGTATTTTAGTGAGTTGTTTTTATTTAGTTAAAATGTTAAATAAAATAGTGATTAAAAATAAGACCTAATCATATTACAAAACTTAATTAAACTAGTCCGGATATGTTGGCCATAACTAAAAATATAATCTCTTGTTATTAGGTGATGCAATTAATCAACTTAAAATTGCCATAAATTATTATTAAATAGTATCAAATTTTTTACATGTCAATTCAAGTTTTACAGCTTTCAGCTTTAGATTTTTATCAGATTTGCCTCAATAAGACCACTTCTGTTTCGAGACCATCTCAAATATGACAAATACGTCCCTTCGATTTTCCCCATGGTTATGCACCTCCAATAGTAGACCACCTCTACTGCAAGACCATGACCACTCAATTTTAAGTCCCCCTTTCCGATTAAAGTTTCTACAGTATTTCAAGACTCACAGATGATGATTTTGTGAGTCAACATTTGAGTGCAATTGAATAGATAAGAGTTCTAATACCGGTACTTGATTGAAATTTCTGGCAATGAAATTCAAGTCAAAAAATGTCTAGCAAGACTATTTATTATTTTAATACATGTACAGCATAAAAATAATTTTTTAAAAGAAAAATTCTTTTTTGAGGACCACTTTTACGCAGTCCTGTGGTCTTCAAATAGAGGTACAGTATTATAAAGGGTGTCTCAGAAATAACGCAAGATGTAATTTTGATAAAAAAACACAGGTTTTTAAATAAAAATTAAAAA
>JAQGAZ010003238.1:0-12631 GCA_034692225.1 Polydesmus complanatus
TAGGAGGGACGATGGGTTTGTGGCTGGGCATCTCAGTGCTCGCTCTCGTAGAACTCAACTGCGCTCTCCTATTTAAAATTTTCAAAATTTAATTTTGTGCCTTTGACATCAAATTATGTGAACAGCTGCCATCGTATAATTATAATAATATTATTAACGTTATTTGCTTTTACTAACTGAAATAATTTCGATAATGTGTCGTAATTCGTTAATTTGGATCTATTATGCTTGATGGTGTTGCATGGAGTCAATTCACTAACGCATAGGGAAATGCATCCACCTGTAATTACAAATCAATTAATTAAAACTATGTCAGCAATTTTTTTTCAGCAATTATTTTACAGAATAAATATGCTGCATAATTTAATTAAAAAATTGCTGAGATATAATAAATTAGTTTACTAGTATATAAAAGAATCAGCTGTGAAAAAATAATTATAATACTGTATTAACGTTATTTGATTTAATTAACTTAACACTAGCGATATGATGAAAGCATTAAATAAAACATTTGAACGTTTCAATGAAATGACTTGAATAAACGTTTGTAAATCGCCCGTGATTTATTTTAAGGAAACAAAATTTATACAGCAAATTAAACTCAGAAGAGAAAATTATATTGGAAAGAAAGCAAAAAGAAAAGATCGAAGTCGAATAAAATTTAATGAATAAATAGTTTTGCTTCGATCAATTAAAAAAAAAAAAAAATTCAGTCACATGTAGTAGACCTATTATACTGGAGGTTAAAAATTGATTAGTAATAAAATAAAGTTTGAGGAATAAAACACACTTGTTTGTTTTCCAAATGAAAATCTATACAAGTTTTTTAATTAATTTTGTTTCAACTTTTGTTGACATAAATTTTGCGATACGAGCTTTTGTATTGTTTAATGTCAAATTGATTTAACGCTTTTTAATGGTAGCGAACTTACTTCACATTTAAATTTTTTTTTTTTTATAACCATAGAAACATTTCTATATGGAATACAATGTACTGTACATGTGCAACAGTTTTTCGTTGCCTATTTTACGGGGGAAAAAAAAAAAATTGGAATGTATTTGGCACTTTTCTTTTCGTTGCAAAGTTTCTATAAAACTGGTAGAAAAAAAAGAAATCATATCAATCAAGAAATTAAATTCACCAAAATTGATAGTGGCCTATCGAAAACTTACAAATTGAAGAAAAAAGGTTTGATAGTTGCTATGGAATTAAATGTTTTGGTTTATTTAATTTAAAATTTTAATTAAAAATATTTAAGGACTGGAAGTTTAATGACCTTTTTATTATTTTTTAATAAGAATTATAATCCATCAGGGAACCCAAAACAAATTTTTTTTTTTTTTTTAAGAATTTTGACTACCGGTAGTAATTGTTTAATTTAACAATAGCGTTATTTTATCTGTTACAACACCTACAAAATATAAATTATTAGCCAATAAATTAATTCTGAAAGAAATTGGAAGGAGAAATTAATATGTGATTTGTTTTGAATGTGGTTGCTATAAACTGTTAATTACAGCGCGAGTAAGCAAATACATTTTATGATACGAGAATTGGTTTTGCTTTGATTTCTATTAACTAGGAAATTTTTCCAATATACAATTTTATTTCGTAGGTTGCAGAGTAAATACGAAAACGTTTAGTAGCTATGGAAATGTTATGTATGAACAAGAAAATAGTTTGGTCATTATTCTGTATATTCGAGATTATTAATAACGATTCATTAGTCGATTGGTTTTCAGTTGCCAATAAGTCGCTCATGATGAATATTGCTGCTCTGAGATTGCGCTTTCAATCCGAAAGAAAGTTTTATTATATTTTGAATTTCATTTCGTCGCTTTTTCTGGTTTTACATTTATGTTTCCTAACATATGACTTCTCAAAGTAAGCGTTTTCAATGGTATGCAGTTAAATGCAAATATATAGCCCTAAATATTCTTATTAGCTGTAAAACGGTTGAAAAAATTGTGACTGATCCAAAAACAGAAGATAATTTTCCTTCATTTTCACTCTGTTCGAATGTGCCCATTCGACAGAAATTCAAAGGAGAATTTGATGCATTTGAATTTTGGGTATAAACTCCTTTCTAATAACTATTATTTTAGATTTTTGTTGCAAAATCTAGTAGAATAATAATAGTGCACACTGAAGAAAAATTGTTTACAGGTTTTTGTGAGTTTGCTTTTAACTATGTTTTGATTATGATGGTTGTGAATGCTTTGATTTAAATTTTTCATCGAAAGGTATACATTTCCTACTTACAAGTTATTGTTTATTTAGGGCCTACTCAGCGCTAATTTCAGTTTAGTTTAATTACTTTTTGGTATGGTCTAAATATATTAATAAAATAAAATGGTAGTGTGAGCTCCGGGCAAAAACCTTGAAGTATTCCGAATACCATTCTGAATTAATCAAATGGAATTACATTATTAATTTGACCATTTTGTATTAAATTGCATGGTACGAGTATTATTTTCTTTAGAGTGGTCCAAAGGATATGGGTTTCCTGCTTGATTTCTCTGTCAATCAACAATTTGCCATTTCAAAAAAGTACTAGTTTTGTTGTTTTTTTTTTTTAACAAAAAGTTATATCGTGTTTATTATTAACTGCTTAAAATTTAATTTATTTTGAATTTGCTTGAAGATTTCAAAATGCTTCTAATTATTGGAACGTAGTTCAGTTGACCAAAGTAAATAATATATACGTATACAGTAGTTTAAGCTAAATATTTATCGTCATCTTAGTTTGCAGATGTGTTAAGCGGAAAGGAGTTTTCAGAAGCAAAAGCGCGTATGCTTCGTGCCTTTTGCCTTTGAAAAGTAGCCTGCCACATAACATGTGGCCACTTAACACTATAAAGGTGACGATATACCGTATTTGGTTCATAAACGTTATGGTTTATTTGACAAATATTTTTATTCTAAATTCATTTTAGAAAACGGAAATTGACGTTTTATCGAAATTTGCCAAACTAAATGAAACACAACGAATGCAATTTGCGCAATTTCCTTGCGACAAACTCGGATTTGATTTGTATTTCAAAGATAATTTAGAAAAGTAATTTTAAAAATGATTTAAAATTATGTCTCAATTTAATTTATGATATACCTAATATTCTATTGTTAATAAGATTAATTTTATTCTTTTCAAATCGGATTTTTAATTTTTAATCAGTAATATTAAATTTGAGACGTTGAATCGTTTTTATCAATCCACAGCATATTCCCATATGAAGAGGTTAAGTTTCTGTTATCTAACAATTTGTATTATGGCAATTGTATGACTTTCAATCCTGCTTTCGTTAAAGATAGGCACCGAGCGGAGGGTAGTACATATATATATATTTTTTTTTTGACTTTAAAGTCTTGCGTGGATTCAATTAATTAATTATTTTATTAATTGCTATAAGGTGTTGTTTTATATAATGAGGTGCCTTTATATCGCAATGGATTGCCGAATCAAACGGATGCGCCGTGGAAAAATAAAATCCTGGTCATTCATCCCTTAGATACGGAACCAATATTCGATTCCAGAAATGTCATTCAAATACCAGCTGATTCACACACATTTATAACGTTTTCGAAGGTACAAAGTTATTAGAATCACTGCGATTAAGGAAACTAATTCCTTACATTTTTTTTATATTATTTTAGACTCGGTATGAACACACAACTGATTGTGTCAAGAACTTGAATCCAGATAGCAAAAGTGAGGATTGGGAAATGGCGCTCGATGAAAGAAATTACACTTATTCTTATGAGGTTAATAGTTAGAAAAAGTTTTATTACTTTATACAGTACCGGTAGTTGTAATTTCTATATTGCCGATTTAAATCAAAGGGCTGCCTGGCGTCTTGTTTACAAAATCTAACTATTGAGTACTGCGAGTGTCAATTGCCTTATCTGCAATTGGTTAACGACATGAGGGTGTGTCGAGGTACTAATATTACGCGCTTTTCAAAAAGTAAATAAATAAATAGGTAACCATTTAGGGTGTAGACAAATTCCTCGAGAAGCTCTAGATTTTCAATGCGGCTGCAAACATCCTTGCAGGTTGGAATTAATCTTTTTTTGCATTCAATTATTTCACAATTTTCTATCAAATTTCTATTGAATAATATGTTTTTAGTTATTTTCGTTTCGAGCTTTTGACTGAATCGATAGTATATGATTTTTCCAAAATGGAAGAAATTCATTTTAAAGTAATTCCAATAGTGCATATTAAACACTTTTTTTGCATTGATTGTTAAATTTTAATATACTGTATTTGTAGGTAGATAAGAAAAGAGAGCTTTCGTCGAATTTAAATGCAATGGTATTAGAAAGAAAGTTTGTGTAAGAAAAGTTTGCAAATATTTATTTTTTTAAACTTTTTCCCAAATTATTTTTATGAAAATGTAACAAAATGCTTACCGGAATTTTAAAAGAAATTGCTGATACATTTTTTAATAACTGTAGCAACAGATTAGGTGAGACAAAAATATCTCTATTAAAAAGTGCAGCAATGGTTCAGACAACAATTATAGAAAACTCCTGCAAGGTTACTACTATAAATTACTATTTTATATCTCATATATTTTTTATAAAAGATGTAATTTAACTAAATCTAACAATTACAAATTATCTTTGGTAGTCGGAAATAATTTTTAGCCAAATAGGAGGAATTTTGGGTCTTTATATGGGATTATCCATCATCTCATTTGTGGAATTTCTTTTTCAAGGCTTCTCTAAACTACCAGTTAAAAGACTACAAAGATTATTAGGTATGGCACCAATATTTTTTTTGTATCTGGTACGTTACCATACATTAAAATTGAAGCAGAATTAACCCAGGAAACCTTTTCAAAACAACAGTTAAACGCAGTCGTATTTACACTTAAGTCGTAAAAGATTTTTGTAATGACGCCAAACCAAATGAACTTATTTAAAAAATACCAATCATTAAACAATACATAAAAAAAATATACCTATTTAATTAAAAATACATTGATTAAGTTATAACATGATTAATTTGTAGACCTACTGCCAATTTTTTTTTTTAAAGAGAATCAAAACCGAAATCAGTTTTCCATCTCTGTGGCAAATCGTTTGAGGAGCTCGAAAATTCCAATGAAAGTCATCTGGATAATAATCCTTTGCGGAGCATCTTATACCACTTTCTATCAATCAGTTACACTTCTCTCGGCTTATTACGAGTAATTCAATTAGTTACTTTACATTTCTACCTTACCTTACATAAGTTAACACTTACATTTAATAAGATACCCGGTTATCTACCAAACGTCAAAAGTTAATCGAATGGAGTTTCCATCGGTTACAGTCTGCTCCAACAACTTAATTCCAAAGGAGCAATACGAGCAAAATACGTCATTTTTCAATTTGTTAGAGGCAAAAGCTCACAATGAAGATCCCAAGTCGCCTGATCATGGTTGAGTATTTTGCAAGCTCTTGTTTTGCAGTTAATATTTCATTGTAAAGTATTTAGATGCGCTTTTAAATCTTCAATTTTTTATGCTGGCTCAGCCACAACAGACACGTTTGGCATTGGGCACTCGCCTCAACTCGTACATGCCAACGTGTTATTACTTTATTAACAACGAGAAATTTAATTGCGGGTAGGTTGGGAATAATTGTATTCTGCTTAATTGTGGCGATTCTTGAACGAAATTTCAAAGTAGCAAATTTATTGAGAGTTCTATCGGTAAACTTGGCAATTGCGTTACAATCAACGCGGGAATATTGAAAGAGGGAAACGAAGAAGCAAATATTACAAGTTCAATTAAAACAAATAAGTTATAAGTTTAACATAATATTCTGTATTGAAATTTCATGATTAGGTCTAGTCATGGAATTAAAAACAACCCAGCCAAAACATGTTTTATTAGTGGAAGAACTAGGTCTAGCAGTCATTATTCATCCGAAAGGAACTTCAGCCAATAACTATCAGTTTAGAAAAAATGTTTTGATGAAACCAGGATATTTTTATGAAATCGCTTTCTCAACGGTAAACTGTTTGCTTTTAAAAAAAAAAATGTGAACTTTTTGAATTTTTGTTTGAACCTTTAGACGGTTCGCGAACACTTGCCTGAGCCATATCCCACCAAATGCGTTTCTCAAATAGATTCTTTTCATCAATGGAAAAATGTGTCCCATACTCACGAAACGCCTTATTTATACACACTAGGAGTAATTAATATTGGAATTTATAATATCACGCGATGTATTGGCATATTTGCTACGTGTTGCAGGAGTGTTTGGCATCTTGTGGTTTTAACGAAAGCTTGCACCAGACATGGTTTCATCATATACAATTTGAAAATCAAGGACGTATGACAGTTAGAGATTACATAGGCAGACGCTGATTTATTAATTTTCTTTATAATTTATTTTATTCACTCATCTTCATTAAATTTTCAGGTAAACTCAATATTTCAACCAATATCACTCAACCGCCATGCAAATGCGCAATGCCTTGCAGGTATTGTTCACTTTAAACAATTTACACAGTAATGATTTGCTAATATTTGGCCACATTTCCAGAGAAGTAGAATTTAGATTGGAAGTAGCGAAACAAATAAAAAATGGGGAGTATACAGGCGATATTCCCGATGAGAATCCATTCATCTACATGTACATGGACGATAATTTGCCACTGGTTTTGAATTACACTGAATTGCCGTCGAGTTGGTTGAAATTGTTTCCAAAAACGGTTAAAATGGTTGTTATAAAAGAAGTGGCTGCCTTTCAAGTAACGCCATATTTTGAATTTTAGACAAGTATTGCATATACGGTATTAAAAGAGTTTATTTAGTTTTTCACTTTGCTGTCTGACTTGGGAGGAACCATGGGTTTGTGGCTGGGCATCTCAATTTTCGCTCTCTTAGAATTCAACAGCGCTCTCCTATTTAAATTATTCAAAATATAAATTTTTTTCTGTGCAATTTTTTTCTTTTAAATAATAGTTCAACTTCAATATTATTATAACCGTGCATAGGCTTACGCATGAAATAATGTTTCCTATTATTACGGTATTATTAAGATTTAATATATCGTGCGTTATAATTCTTTTTATTTGTTGGAGGTTATAATAGTTTTTCTTCAATAATTTATTTTTTTGTCATTTACTTGTATATACGACAACTCTTTTGTCGAATAAATATGCAACATGTTTGTTGATTTAATTTTCGCGGGCTCATTCTGACTGTTTACGTAATAATTACCCATTAATATTTTTAAAGACTTTGAATTTCTGACAACTAGAAATAATTGAATTAGTTGAATGCGTAATGCTATAAAGTACAAAACAAGATAAAAATGTAAATAACATGACGCGCAATGCCGGTACTAAAATATTTAAAGAATACGTACGAGTATACAATGAAAATTTTGAAGGTTAACAACATGCTTCTCATTTGAAGATTGTTTATATGTTATTTGAAAGGATTATTTTTCTACAAGTTAACCTACGTACTAAATAATTTAATTATTTTTAAATTGATTTAATTGAAGGGGGGGGGGGGGGGGAAACTTGAATTATTTTTTAAAAGAAATTTTGTTATATCCGTCTGTTATTTATTTATTTATTTTTGAATTTTGATTAATTAAAACGATCATTGACATACGTTGACTGGTGCGCATAATAATTTTTGCATCCTACTGCGAGTGCGTCAAAGTACACAAGTTTGGGTTTTCCCTGCCTTTCGTCACGCCCGTTTTATTATTTTATTTTTGGCGTCACTTTTACGTAGCAAAATTAATCGTTGAATAAACCCGGAAAATCGTTTTCATTTAAAGAGTTTCATCTTTACAATGCTAACTCGTTCGCCATGCCTCGCGCGGTTGTAACGCTATTATTCTGCGCGTGTTTACTATTGTCTATCATCCAAGTAACGTCCCTCTGTGTGCAAGAGAAGGATAACGTGACGGCGTGTAAGGGATCGGTTACGTCATTTCCAAACGCTTATCTAAAAACGCTGGTGATTAGCGATTGCTCCTTCGACGTTATTTCGATCGTACCGCTGAATGACATCGCTCAATTAACGCAGTTAAAAATCAGCTGCAACCGTCGAATGGCGTTTGACGATGGTTGGACGCGACCGCTGGCAAAATCCAACCTCAAGGTGATTGATTTATCCAATAATGTTATTTCCCAGTTGCCCTCGGACACGTTTTGCGAGCTGAAAGCTTTGGAGGAAGTGCGGCTGGAGGCTAATTCCATCGAATACCCGGAAACGTTAGGGTTCGGAAGAAACGATAGTGATGGGTGCGAGATAAGTTCGCGAATAAAAAGCTTGTTTTTATCTGAAAATGGGATTCGAGTCTTGGTGGACGACGCGTTCTTCCGATTAACTCAGTTGGAGAACTTAGAGTTATCGGACAATGTCGTGGAATTAATCGAGCCGTTGGCGTTTCGTGGACTGAATTCGTTGGGTTTTCTGAATATTTCCGGAAATAAGTTGTCGAAACTTTCGCCGAGCGTGTTTTTGACAATTGTTGAGTTATCCACGCTCAATGCAAATTTTAATTCTCTCGACGACCGAATATTTGAAACCATCGCTCCTCTGATTAGCATTCGGAATTTATATCTGGGGAATAATCGAATCGAAACTTTAAACCCAACTGTTGTTCAAAAATTATTTAATTTACATTCTTTGGTGCTAAATAATAATCGAATAACAAATATTTCTCCGAGTTGTTTTATTAATGCGACGCGTTTGGCACTGCTCGATCTTCAGTCGAATAATTTGACGGCTATTAATTCCGGTGATTTTTCCGGTTTAAATGGTCTGATTAATTTACATTTGTCTAATAACAGTCTCCACACAATCGCTAACGACGTTTTCGACAATTTCCCGGAGTTGAGGAAGGTGTTTGTGGATAGTAATGAGTTGAAGACGATTCCCAATATCCGAAACTTGCATCTGTTATTTATTTTTAACATTTCCCACAATCAAATCGATCATTTATCGGACGAAGATTTTATCAATAACGCGCGGTTATGTCAGTTAGGTTTGAGCGATAACAAATTAAAATTCCTGAGTCAAAAGTCGTTGAGAAGTCTCGGTCAACTCGCGACCATAGATTTATCTCGCAACCTAATCGAAAGTATTGAACCGAATGCTTTGAACGTTTCGAAGGATTTGAAAGCCGTTCGACTGGATGCAAACCGCTTGACCTCGATCAAAGGTATTTTCCACGCTAATTCTCGAGTGAAAAAATTGAATTTGTCGTCGAATTTATTTCAAACATTTTCTTGGACCGATTTTCCTTCTTCGCTGGAGGAAATTCAATTGGATAACAATTTAATCGCCAGCGTCGAATCTTCCGGTGATCCGCCGCAGATGTTTTTAAAGACCATCGATTTGCATAATAATCGATTGAGTACGTTAAATCCGGGGGAAATCCCGCATTTCGTTAACTTGCGATTGGACAACAACAGCATTCGCTACATCGAAAATCTAGCTTTGTCCAACCACAAAAACTGGCAGTACATTAATTTGCAAAATAATAAACTGCAACAGCTGTGCAAATTCATTATACCGGGGTTTTCTTCCGTAGCTTACGATCTGCCGCAGTTATTTTTATCCGGAAACCCGTTCCAGTGCAATTGCGAACTGGAATGGATCGTCAACGTAAAGCGAAATACGCAGCCCATAATATCGGATTTAGAAAGTGTTTCGTGTAAAGGAGAAGATCCTTATTTGGACGTAAACGTCACTTCCAGCGTAACCGATAACCTAAAAGACGGTCGTTTTTGGTGCAAGTCCGGTTGGGGATCTTTGAACGCCGACGATATGTCGTGCAGTTGTTACGATAATTGGATGGATGCCGATGCTAACAGCCAGTGTTTTCTAAATTGCCCACGCAATTGTACCTGTTATCGTAACAACGACTGGTCGGATGTAGTCATGCAATGCTACAACAACGGATTAGTCAAGGTACCCACGAATGGATCGAAAAGAACGTTGAAAATTTTTATCAAAGGGAATTCTATTCCGGTTATTGAGAAAAACGATTTCATGAATTACGCCAATTTAACTCTTTTATTATTCTCGAACAACCGGCTCCGTTTCATCGAAGATAAATCGTTTTCGGGTCTCTCCAATCTTAACGAATTAGCCCTGGCTTACAACGATTTGCAAAAAATATCGAATAACACATTTATTGGGCTGCTAAATTTATTTTACTTGTATTTAAACAATAATCAATTACGAGAAATCGAGAGTGGCGCATTTTCTTCCTTAAAAAATCTTAAAGAAATTCAATTGAGTTACAATTTTTTAGTCAAATTTCCCGTTTGGAACTTGAACGTTCCGCAAGTGGCTGTCGGTTCCAACCCCTGGAGCTGCGAATGCGATTTTGTGAATAAATTTCGGAAATGGTTATCAAATTCGGTAATTTTAGACACGGCTAACGTAACCTGCTTGATGATATCGGACAATTCCTTCGTTTCCATGGTAACCATCAACGATACAGCGTGCCTAGAAATCGACGAACATATTACGTATTCAACGATGACAGTCATTATAAGTTCCTTTCTCATCCTATTTCTATCTTCGATTATCATCATTTTTATACTGTTTTATTTCCGGAAGGAGATTCAAGTTCTGATTTATGCTAAGTATGGCATCCGGTTTGGACGGCAAGGCTTAGTGTCTACTGACAAACCGTACGACGCGTTCGTGTCCTATAGCAGCTTCGACGATCAGTTCTTAGTCGATAACATCCTCCCCGGTTTGGAAACAGAAGTGGCCGTGCCCTATCGTTTGTGCTTGCACCAGAGAGACTTTGCGGCCGGAGCCTTCATCACCGACGCTATCTTAGAAGCGGTGGAACGAAGCAAAGCCACTCTCCTTCTTCTTTCTCAGAACTTCTTGGGCAGCGAGTGGTGTCGATTCGAGTTCAAAGCGGCTCATCTACAGATGCTGAGAGACCCTCATTCGAAGATAATCGTGGTTCTGCTGCAACCCACTTTACCCAAAAATCTGGATCCGGAAATTAAGCTGTATTTAAAAACCAACACGTACATCGTTTGGGGAGATAAACTTTTTTGGAAAAGATTATATTTCGCTCTGCCAAAACCCACAGGCGATCACGCTCAAATTCAAGCTGAGCAATATATGTAAATAAAAATAATTGTATAACGTATTATGTAATCTAAATAAATTTTCTATTACCGTATACTGTATCATGATACAAGTAATGTTTAATTAATAATCGGCATTTATACAAATTCTAACTTAAAAAAAAAAAACTTGTTTATATAAAAAAAAATCTTTTATTTATTTAAAAAAAAGAAAATTAAATAACCGTAACCTGGCACCATTCAATTACTGTATATAAAATAAATTGGCACTTTTACATTTTATTTCCCCACGCAATAAGTAATTTGAGGGATTTTTTTCTGTATATAATCGATATCGCCTTGACTAAGATGAATATTGAAAGCCGAAGTGAGGAGAACGCGTTGATCGAGTCCGGTGGCTCCACTCCAAAAATGATAGAACCCTTTCCAACACATGGGTGCGCTGCTTTTGGCTCCTTGATAGTTGTCCACCACCAGTTGAAAGAACTTTTTCAACCCTTGCCCCTCCTTGCAGTTCAAATACAACGGGTAATACCAGCGGTTCAACGACGTTTTCTGAGAAGTAACGCTTCCTCCGCAAGACTTCATATCCGCCATCCATTTATTAGCCGAGTCCAAAGACACGTTCTTTAAAATATCATAGGCGATAATCGACCACGGACGAGACACGTTGGACAAAATCCAGGTGAAATTCAGGGGCAGAATGGAACCTTCGACCAAAGCGGCCATTTGCTCGACGCTGCTCTCCACAGCGTTCTTCTCGTGAGCTTTTAAGTCCACCACGTAACGCTTGTCTACCTTAAAGGCTTGAGGTTGAGTGAACCACGAGTGCAGTTTGAGCCACAGACGGTGATCTTCTCCTCGTTGGCAAGGCTTGTACTGGGCTTTGACGTAGCTCCAAGCCTTGGAGATGCTTTGGAAGGGCCATTTGACCGAACGGTTGACTCCTTTGTCGAAATAGACCACTAGATTGGCGTCGTGGTAAACCAAGTCCAATCGAAGCTTTTGATTGGGGTGTAATGTGTCGAAACAGAATTTGGGAGGGGAAAAATCGTCGTCTTCTTCCGAAGAGTTGGACTCGTCACTTTTATCGCCTTTCGGACGTTCGCCGCTGTCGTCGCCGTCATCATCCGCCGACGACGAACGTAGACACGCCGCCGACAAAACCAAACACACCGAGAGTAACCACAAATATGAGTTCATCTGTACAAATATTTGCAAAATTTCATTTTTATTAGTTTCTTATGTTACCTCAATTTTTAATATGGTGGATCTATAACTATCCTGGGATCAATCTTATTAATTTTTTTTCCTCTTTTTTTTTTTTGTTGTTTTTACGAGTATAAATAATACTTGGCAGGTTATCAAAAGTATAAATAGAGTTTTATTAATTTTTTGATAAAATTAAAATAATAGTCTATTTTTCAAGGTTTTTTTTTAGAGTTATTTTTATATGTTATAAACAATTTGGGTCTTGTTTAGTCTACGACCCAGGCCGATTTGAAAACGATTTGAACACGATTTTAATCGGACATGACATTATA
>JAQGAZ010003239.1:0-12631 GCA_034692225.1 Polydesmus complanatus
ACATTTTCAAAACAAAATTAAAACCTCCTTAAATTGGACATTTAGAACAAAAATTTTGTTTAAAACATTCTAAAAAGAAACTCCTCTTTAAGTTGGGCATATATTCTAAAAAACCCAGTTCGTTAAGAAACAAAAACCTCCTTAAATTGTGATTCATTATAATTTGGTTTCAACCACAATTATAACACCCTCCCTCATTAAAAAAAACAGCTCCCTCTTTAAGGTGGGCAAAATAATTAGGCTATATTGAGTGTCAAAACCACTTCTTTTAAAAAAAAATTATATAAAAAAAATCCTCTTAAAGTTGGGCACGCTACGTCATTAGAAACAATTTAAATAAGGTTTCACCTATTTATTTGTAAAAACCTCTTTAAGTTGAGCGTTTAATCGATTTAAATAATGCAAAGCAGCGCACGGCGTAAATATGGATGAGCAGGAAACACGCTCCCTCCCCCCCCCTCCCTCCCTCTCATGTGTGTCATTGTTGGTGTCGTCACTCGCGAGGGAAGGAGAGAGAGCGGAAGTGGATGACGCATGCGCGCATTCCTATGGGAACCCAAGCTGATGAAATTTTCAATAAGCTTTCCATACCTCAACGCTAAGTGCTGTGAGCGGCGGAGGAGGAGAAGGACCATCCGCGCCACCTAGACAACTTCCGGCCCCTACCCCACCCCCTCCAACCCCTTCCGACCACTAACCCATTTCAGCCCTTCGTTCACCTCGGAGGCAGAAACGCACTTTACGCTCTGGTGGAAGGAGACGAAGTGTTGAATAAAAGATGGCGGTCGTGTCCATGGCAACGCGTCTCAATTGGCCTCGCAAGACTAATCCTTTCCTCTCTGGCTCCAAATAGGTAATTAGGACACGATATAATTGCATTCTTAATCCGAAAACAATTGTTTACTTTTATATCCGAAAAATAGAATTATAGAAATCGATTTATTAGAAATCTCATTTTAATTCGATTGCCAATTGTACTTTTTTTAAATATTGACTTTCCGTTGTCATTACTATAGGGTAGCAAAATTAAACTTTTTCTTTATTTAAAAAAATTAAAGAACTTTTTCCTAATTTTGATAATTAAATTTTTAATTTAATTGAACAACAAAGATTGACCGGATATTAAATTGCTGCCTGTTATCAATTTTTGGAGTCATTAAAATATCAATTAGGATATTAAATATTTAAGATATTAACTTAACTTTATTTGGTAATTAATTTCTGCCGGTATTAATAAAAAGAATAATTGGTAAGCAATTGTACCATTTAGTGTCCGTGGACTTTTAACCTAACTTTTAAACTTAATCAAAGTGGGCGTGCCGTTGATTTTACTTTTGCATCGAAAATGCTGGTGATAAAAATGTGGAAAAGTGAAATTGGAATCGAGACCATCAACTTCCGGCTAAAGTAAAAGATCATATTAACTCAGCATCACTATTGGGCTTAAACATTTCATCTTGATTAATGAATTCAACGTTTTAGTAAGGAGACTCAAAGTAAAAACTGTCCTTTCTTAAGAGATTCAAAGTGCGATCCAGACTTAACAGATAAGTTGAAATAATTAAAACGAGGATGACGTTTTTGTTTAAGAGATGCGTAAACGACTGCGCATGCGCACTAAAGAGTAAATAAGAGCGTAGAGACAGTGGATTTGATTTGCTTAATTCGAGAATAATATTTTATTCTTCATTTCTGCTTTCTTTTCCATTGAACTTAGCCTTGGAAAAAGGTGCAGGTATCTTGGCCCTGGAGCGGTGAGCACGGGCTGGCTTTGGTACCGGCGGGAGGCCCGTTTGCCACTCCCTGCACCGATGTAACCACGTCGTCAAAATTAGCTGCGGTCAGCCCAGTTCCTCCTCGGCTCAAGCATTTAAAAGCTAAACGAAAAAAAAGTGAGGGTGAGACAATGTACGTGGGTGGGCTTAAACAGAAAAGAACCTGTGAAGCCGACGTCATTATCGTCGCAGGTGAAGAGGCAATAGCCTTGGCTTTGGCTCACGCCATCTGGCATCTGCAAGAAGTTATGGGTGTCCGTAGCTCCTACATACAACAACAACAACAACATTATTATAGGTCAAGGTGAAGGTCATCTCATAAATGTTAAACTTGGACGAAGAGAAAGGGCTAACAACAGGTTTAGTCCAATTCGATTCCTTTTTGAGTAGACCCTTTTTCTCAACAATTTTTTTTTTAAAAATGTTTACGAATTTTAATAATAGTCTAATCTTTGATTTTACTAAAAATGTTTAAATTTTGATTTTTTTTTTGGGGAGGAGGGGGGGGGGGGGGGAAGGGGGGAGAGTGTTACCGTTGCCGCAGAATACGACAGAGTCTGACATGTTTCCATCAGTCGTATTCATGGTGAGTTGCAGATTGGATAAAACCGTATTTTGGCTAAATGAAATAAATAGAATTTGATTTAAAATGAATTGCGATGGAACAGGAAGTGTGAGGTGTTACTTTGTGATGTAGGTGGAGGCGAGGTCGTAGGTGGAGTCAGCAACGGGGTTGGTGTAGAGGAGGGAGGAGCAGGTGTAGTCGGGTGTACCCGCAAGAGGCGCAATGGAGTAGACCACGCGGAATGGACCGTCCGTGACCAATTCCTACGAGTACAATCAACCAACAATTAGTAAGAAATAAATAATTAAAAAAAAAAAAAATGTTACCAAAGAATTAAAAAAAAAAAAAAAAATTAAAAAAAAAAATTACAAATTAGAAAATAACAGATAATTAAACGCAAATTTTTAACAAAGAAATTAAGAATAATACAGTACGGTAATAAAATATTGAAAAATATTCTTTAAAAAAAAAAATAAATAAACAAATAAAGAAAAAAAAAAAAAAAAATTAACTTAAATTTCTAAAGTTTTATGAAACAAAAAAACTAAAAACCTTTAAAAACAAATTTTAATTAAAATTAAATTGTAGTAAACTTCCATTTAAAAAAATAAATAAATAAGTAATAATAATACGGTAACAAAAAAATAAATAAATAAATTCCGCTAACTAACCTTCTAAAAATTAATAAGTAATTAATAAAATAAAAAAAAAAAACTTAAGATTAAACTTAAATTCTAAGCTAAAATTAAAGCCGAGTGCTAAAACTAGATTAAGCTTAACGAGAAGTAGGAATTTTTTACCGGAAAGTTGAGAACCTGCTTCTTCAAATCGCCGCAATTAACGGCGGCGGGGTCCTGGGCTACCGCAACATATACGGCGGCCGCCAAAACTATCAAAACCTTCAACATCATTCTAACTAAAATAACTAAACTACTAGTTAACTGCGCTTAAACTTAAAGTTAATGGATTGGGATTAACCAGGAGAGTGGTTGTGTTTAGGCTGAGCCGCTGCCAGCCCTACTTATACTCCTTCCTCGCCATTCACTTATCCCACTCATCAACTTCCCCTCATTAACATGGCACATAGACAGTGCTATTGACACAGTCACACAGCAGTCATCGATCATTCATTATTCAATACTTTATTGATCTTCCACGTCTATCAAAACGAGACTCAAGTTCGCTGTTCAACGAAATGAATCACTCGAGAGAAAAAAATAATCAATTTTTTAAACTTGAAAATGACACGTAATCGATTGAATTTTCAAAAAATTGATTTTCTAAATTTGAATTTCATTCGATTTTCAAATAATTTTATTATTATTGTTATTTTCTTTTATTAAACGGGAGCTGATTATTAATATTTTTTTTTTGTATTCGATCATTTATTCTGCCATACTGTCGTTTTGTTTAAATACAGCGACAGGTAGCGTGATGGATGATGTCATTAAATGTCATTGAAGAGTTTAAGGTCGACTCAAGTGCAGTTTAGGCATAACCTACTTAACAATTGTAATTATATTATTAATATATACGCTTACGTATCTTTTATTTATTTTATTTCTCCTCCAACCCCCTCCACAAAAAATGGATTAAAATAAGAAAAAAACGAGAAATCAAATATTTTAAAAATAAAAAAAAAAAAATACCGTATATAATTTTCTTAGGGGAAATAACAAAGTAAAAAAAAAAAAATTAAAATTTTAAGGAAAGCTAAAAATCATAAGGAAAACCAAAATTATAAGAAAAAAATTATAATTAAAAAAAAAAAAAAATTAAGGAAAAATATTTATTTAAAAAAACAATAAGTAAATAAACTAAGGAAAAATAATAATCATACGATAAGGTAAAACTATAATTTTAAAGAGGGTGGGATACAGGTATTAGAAAATGCAAAAACTATAAAAAAAATTATATTTTAAGAGAGAAAAGTACTACACGGTAGGCTACAATACCGGCATATAGTTTTTAAAAAAATAATTTAATTTTAATTTGATGCTACCGTAATGAAAAAATAAAAAATAATACTCCCAAAATAAATGTTTATGGGAGAGGGGACTCTTATGACATGCTGATTTTATAAGAACAAACTTTTTAAATAAATTTTTGGATGTCAATTTTTTTAAAAAAATGAATTTTATAATCGATTTTTTTTTTTAAAGTTGTACCGGTAAACTACCTACATGTACTGTATATAATAAAAAGAGGCTGTTAATTTCATTCTATCTTAAAAATAACATTACGTCATCCATTTTTTTTATATATTGTTCCTAGTAAATGTGAATGGCGGGATAATTTTTTTTAGTGTTCGTTGAGCGAATAATTATTATAGCAGCAGCTGTCTGTCATTTGCATTCATTCAGCGAAGGTTATGATGGATGACGTGTCATTAGGAGATTAAGATCCAAACACCTTCACCCCCCCCCCCCTCCCCCTTTCAATACAACGCCATCCACTGATGTACTGTACATGTACTGTATAATTATAGCCTTCGCAATACGCGCTTAATAAAATCAACAAAAAAAATTTTTTTGTTTAAAACGAAAATATTAATTAAAAAAAATATATAATAAAATAATATTAATAATGGTAATGTTACGGTACGGTGAGCCGGGGAGAAAATACCGGTATATTAAAACCATCACTCAATCTGCAAAACCACTCTTCACCTCGTGAAAAGGAGATTTAAGAGGCAAAAGCGCCTAAGCCACGTAGCGCACGTGTAGGGCTTAGCCACTTTTGTCTCTCAAATTCACCGCGCTCATACAACACATGTGCGGGCGAATGAAGGTGACGAAAAACGTTTTAAGGCAAATTTTAGTAAAACAAAATCATTTTAGAAATTAATTTTTCTAATTAAATTTTTGTCGTCAATTAAATTCCACTTCCAATTTTAATCTATTATTATTTCAGCAGCTGTCAGTTTGACTCGTTCAACTGAAATAAACGAAAATAGCGTGACGGATGATGAGCGCTGTCACTCAACACTTGCTATAATAATAATTTATTATCACCAGCTCAAACCACCTGCAACCGCATTCAACTCATTAATAACCCCCTCCCCCCGCTCATCGCTTTTTAAAAAGTTTTTTTACTAGACAAAAATATTACCGGTATTTTAAATTTAAATAATATTTCCCCCTCTACTGTATTTAAAATTTAAATAGAGGGAAATAATACTTAAAACAAAAAAAAATTAATCTCCGACAATTCTATGCAAGTTTACACACAAATCGTCGGAGAATTTTTTTTCACCTACGATTTCTAAGTAAATTAACACGCAAATCGTTGAGGAAATTTATTTACATTTTTTCAAACCCTTATCGAGTGGTTTCCTACGATTTTAATATAAATGCAGACGTAAATCGTAGGAAATTAAAATTTCAAATGAGCCAACGCTTTCTGTGCAATTCCTACGCAAATCGTCAGAGATATAATTCACTGTACAGGTACAATGTACCAAAAAAAAACAAAACAACATGTTGTGTAGAGGCTGCGTTCGGGAAGTTAGCGGGTGCACCAACCGACTAACCAAACGCATCCAATTGAACGGTGTTGTGCAGAAAGCTACCATTAGTGTATTAGAATAAGCTTTTCCTCATTTGGTAAAATAGAACCAAGCCTCAACTGATGCTTTTAATTTAATCGTATTTGCAGAAAGCTACCAACATACAAAGAAATTCTATTCGGTTGATTGCTTTCTGCAGAGCACCGTCCATCTTTTGGTTATTATTATTTTTTTTAAATTAAAATCCAGAATTAATTTAATTAAACCCAGCTCACAATTAAAAATTTTTTTTTTTTTTTTTAATTTTTACTGAACTTCGTTTAAAATAAATGTAATTTCGTTTAAAACCAAATTAAAGTTGGTTAGGACGTACTACATGAAACTTTTTTTTAAACTCGATTAAAATAAGCTTAATCTCATTCGCTGAAAGCTAAACCATTCCCCCCCCCCCCCCCTTCCCCTATAATCCTCCATTTAACCATTTAAAACCAGATTAATTTTGTTTTCAAGTGAGTTAATCTAGATTAAGGGAGGAAGGGGGTGGAAAGGGAGGTAGATGTGATAGGCGAGAATATTAATTAGGTTCAAACTGATTAATTAATATTCCGCCATCTGCCACTCTCAACGCGCAACACAGCGCGTGACGTCACTCGCCTTAAGCGCCGTCCTCGCAATTAGCGCTACACTGGAGGTCAACAAATTAAATAATTAAATGTCTCACTGCTTTTAATTCAGTTTAAAACCAGTTTTAAATTTTGTTTTAAATTTAGGTATATTGTACCTACGTCGTTGCTACCGAGAGAAAATAGAAAGCAAACTTCAGGAGAAAAAAACAAAAAACACGATTTAAAAAGAAATATTAAATTATTTCACATTGTTTTGTGTTATAAAAAAAAATAATAATCTCTGTTTAAAAAAAATAATATTTTAAATCATTTTAACAGTACATGTACATGATACAGTATGTATTCGGGAAGTTGAGATTAGTAAGATCCGCGTACTGGGCGAGTTGAGCGCATCAACCGACTAACCCAACGCACCTTCTTCCTTCATCTAATTAAAAGGTGTTTTGTGCAGAAAACCACCAAACTAAAAAGAAAATTTGTAGTTTCCGCATTTTTCAAAAGTGAACCAAGCCTCGACCAAGCACTTTTATCTAGACACCTGTATTATTTTGCAGACAGCTACCAACATACATAGAAATTGCACTGGGTTGGCAGTTTTCTACAGAACACCATTTACACTTTTTTTTTTTTAAAAGAAAAGGAAAACGATAATTGAAAATTATTATTTCTACGTCACTCGCTCACGTCACATAATTATTTTTAATAATTCCTGAGAACAATTTTGTTTACACTCACAAACTAAATTCCACACAAAAAATCATAACAATAACAATAAATATATAATTATTTAAAACATAAGATGACACGAGAAGGAGTTTAGGAAGGCCGGAAGTAGGCTAAGAGGAGAAGGAGGGTGATGAGGGGGTGGAGGGAGGTAGAGTGGGTGGGGGCGGAGAGGGATTTAGTAGATGGGGCTTGGTGTTTGTTGGGCCGGGCCACCGCTTGAGAGTCGCATTGGTCCATGGATCCGCTGAGAGTGTGGGCCAAGCGGGACAGGAAGTGAGAAGCCTCCTCCTCGCACCTCTGCTCCCCCACTTCCGTCACACACAACAGGAACTCCCTCTTCACCCTTAAACAACACGACGATCCGTTATTAAGCTCACTAAACATTGCATTTAGTAATATTAGTGGTAAGTGCACGCGCGCTCACCTGCAAATGTGCTCGAGTTGGTCGCCGGAAGTCTCCCCGAGGTTGATGAGGGTAAGGAGAGGGCGGGAGCACGCGTCCCACTCGTTGCTCAACTCCACGTAACACGCGCTGTGCTTCAAGTACTCTGCAACAAACGGTCATTATGAGTGCACTCGAGAGGTCACTTAAGTTTCTGACCTGCTTGAAAGGGCTGGTCCTGACACAGCTGCACCATCACGCTCCGCACGCCCCCTACCTTGCTCGTGTACATCCGCCGCTCCTCCGCTTCGAAGCAGCTGCTGGCTAAAGAGTCCAAGCAGGAAAACGCTCTCTCGAACGCACTATACATGACGTCACAAACCAAAAGTAATTAGCTCACTCGATCCGGCTCACTCCAGGTGACCCACGCGACGCGAGAGAGAAACTCTTCAATTTAATTGCGAAAGTAAATCAGCGCTAGAAGGACACTGAATGACGTCATAAATATGTCAATCAATCAGGTGATCGGCTCAGCAGATCCAAATCACTCGGAGAAAAAAACCTCGATCTAATATTATCCTAACTAAACATATCGATCCGCTCATCTGATCTGACTCACTAGTGAGGCGATTGATTAGCCTGCGTTTTTTGCATGAATAACAACCCCGAAAAATATTATTGATCCGCTCACTCGATCCGGCTCATCAAATGTAATCCGCTCTAATGCCTTGGATGACGTCATGTGTGAAAAAAAAACAAAAGCATGCCAATTATCGATTCGCTCACCTGATTCGACTCACTAGGGAAAAAGCCTCGATTTTACTAATATCACGTGCAAGGTAAACACTGATCCACTCAGCTAATCCGGCTCACCTAGGAGACAGGCGCAATAGACAAAATCACATAGCTAGATAGATATTTGCTCAAAAGTTTTAAGTGATCGGGATCGCCAGAACCGCACAAAAATAATTATTGGCCCGTTCAACCGATCTGGATCACTTAAGGAAGCAAATCGTTCACTGGGCTAAAATTATTTCTTTTAAAAAAATGTCCCGAGTGACGTCAGTCATGTAAAAAAATAATCAAAGACCGATTCGCTCAACTGATTCGACTCACTCGGGAGACACAAAAAGGGATCAAAACAAAATGTGGGTCACCGCTTGGAAAGGTCAATATGACGTCATCCACGCTACGAACACGAAACAAATCGGTCCTTATCGATCGAAATTCATAAATCATGCGAAAACAAAATAATGGGAAAAAAAATATCTATCCGCTCATTTGAATCGACTCACTCGAGATACGAAGCATCGAGCTCTAAATTCAAGACCTTCAGTGACGTCATAAACAAATCAAATGCGCGGTGACGTCATTCATTAATAAAAAAAAAACATTATTTTTATAAAATAAAATTTCGATCCGTTCATCTGATCGGGCTCCCTCGACTTCACATCTAATTATAATATTATATGCTTCATAGCCAAAAAAAAAAATCGATCATCCGATCCGGTTCACTCGGATGACGAAACGAATCTTAAGTTTCAATTGGAAAGCCCCGCGTGACGTCATTCGCAAAAGAAAAAAAAATCGATTATCGATCCGCTCACCCGATCTGAGTCTGAGCTAATAAAAGTGGGTCATCATATTGTTGAAACACGCCACAGCTTTTGTTATTCAAAATGAATGAATGGGGAAAGCCGGAAGTAGCAAAAGATAAACATTTGCATTACGGAAGTCGTTAACACGATAATGTGGGTTTTTAATTATTGATCTTTACAACTTCCGCTTTTCTATTTTTCTCCATTGCAAAATGTAAACTTTCCCTCAAAAGTTCAATAAACTCTCTCCTTTTTTTTTTGTATCTGTTTTCAAACAAATAAAATAAAAAAAATTCAATGGAAAAAACTTTCACTAGAAAAAAACAACTTTTAATTAAATTAAATTGAAAAAAAAAAAAAAAATTATTAAAAACAAAAAAAAATATATAAATAATCACTAAAATATTTTTCCCCCCGAAACACGAGCACTAAACTACAGCAATAACAACTAAAATTAAGTTTAAAAAACATTTTTTTACAAAAAAAAAAAAAAAGAAAAATTTTCGGCCCTTATTTAGAGTTGGCCCGGAAACCATTGGTTCCCCTCCCAAAAAAACTAGATTGCCGCGCTGCCTACATCCGTTTCTAATGCCGGTACCTAATAATAATAAACACAGCTGACTAAAAGAAACTCACACTTAACCCCGTAAAGCACCTGTAGTGCCGGGGTAATCCTATATAAGAGCCAAATATTCTCCTTCAACAAAATCAACTTTAAATTCAATAAATTAGAACAGCAAAAAATTCCCCACTAATCTCAGTACCGGTACTAATCAAGTTAACTGAACACTTTTCAAACCTACACAATTCCATTTCCGGCTTCCAACTTTAAATTAAATTTTGATTCATGAACTTTTTGGCCCTTTTTTACAATTCGACTGCAGATATTAATTTGCTTCTAGTCCTCCCCTGCCTACCTCATCCTCTAATTAAGGGCCCCCACCCTTGCGCCTGCCTCCGACTCGCTTTAACGCCCCCTCTGGCGTGTGTTTCTCTCTCGCGTGCATCGGTAGGGCTGAGAAGGGGATAGGAGTACACACGTGCACATGGCGCTGAGTTGCGTGGGAGTGGATGGTATTCCGGTGAAGTTCCTTTGGTCGAACAGCGTGTAGGCCGCCCCCACGCATTCCTCCGTCTTCTGGGCCGCAAACTCTCGGCAGAAGAGCGGATCCACCGCTTCCGCGTCTAAGAACGCAACATTAAGTCACATGATTAGCACTTGTCAATTCAAATGGAAAAGGCGGTTATTTTGGAGCCCGAACGGCCCCAAGGTGAGATTCAATGTAAAAACCTGTCTTATACATATTCTAGCGTCGGGCCACGCGGAAGCTTAATCCGGCCCTGAGAGTAATAATGCGGGTTAACGAATGTAATTTGGGGGCTCTCAAATATATTTCATTCGGAATAATAAAATCAATCGATACAATTTGTTTATGTCGATTGACTTATCGAACGCGAGAAAATCGATACAGTAAAGTTTCCGACGTTTTCTACGCCGCTTTCCTCATCAATCGTCGGACACTTTTATTTATCCTCCCCCCGGACGATTCCTATGTAAATTTATACGAGCAAATCGTTTTTAACTATATTTCCTACGATTCTTACGGGAATTTACGGGCGAATCGTCGGAGAATTTATTTAAATTTATTCCACCCGACACTTTCTATGCTAATTCCTACGCAAATCGTCAGGGACTTAATTCGAAAAGCATCATGTACCGGGTGCTCGGAAAGTTGAGGTAGGAAACAGCTGCGAGTTAAGTACCGAACACATCCAACCCTCCATAATATTATTCAAATAGATTCTGCAAAAAGCTACTAACTTACTAATATACTATATAAAGTTGGTAGCCTTTTGCTAAACACTTTTCCACAAAAATGTAAAACTGTTCTCCAGAAAGCTACCAACTTACTAAAATAACTTCATAAAGTTGGTGGCTTTCTGTTAAACTGTTCTCCGCAGAAATTTAAAGTAGTTCTACAGAAAGCTACCAACCTAGTAAACTTTCTTATAAGGTTGGTTGCTTTTAGCTAAACCCTAATTTTTATAAATTACGGATATAAGAATGGAAAATTGCAATAGAAATCTTAAAAGTGTTTTCGTTTTTTCCTACGAGAAATCAAAAATTTAATTATGTTTTTTGTTCTATTTTTAATTTTAATTGCTTGCAAATTTAATAGGGAATCAACGGAGATTAATTCCCTGAAGACGGAGAGAAATCAAATTTCAACCAATCAATTTTTAATTAAAATCGAAGGTTAAACCACTTTTTTTAAACTACAGTACCGGTAAATAAGAAGTTTATTTACAATAATTATACAGTATAATACCGGTATATATTTTTTAAAAATTATTCATGAAAATTAAAAATATCTAATATGACGTCACCAAGTTTGTTTTTCTTTTTCAAGGATAAAATTTACATAAAAATCGTCGCAAAATTTTTTTAATCAAAGTCGCCTACAGTCTTAATAGAAATTTACATTCAAATCGTAGGAAACTTTTATCGCGACCCAAAATTTATCTAAACTTATCTTTACTATAAAATTCTATTTATTATCATCCACCCGTTATCTCTGCACAATATAAATTTTATGTCGCTAAACACAAAAAGTCTCCAGCACTGTCTACGAGTATTTACACCTTAAATCATTAGTAACTTTCTATGGGGAAACAAATTGATGGGTCGCGCTAATCCCTTCAAACATTACGACACACCCTGTACAACACGTTTTTAGCTTAGTAAATTAAAGTCCCCTACACTTTCTATGACTTTTCCTAAGAGAAATCGTCGGAAACATTTTTTTAAAGGGATTTTTCGGAGACACCGTAAACATTCTACGTCATTACGCTAATGTGACATTATGATTATAATAATTACAGAAAACGCGATAGGTTCACAAAAGGTCACGCTTTAAACGGAGCGATAAAGTCTCCGACGCTCTCTACGTAAATTTGTTAGTAAATCGTAGGAAACTTTTTTTTTTTTTTTTTTGATTGTTGTCGCTGAAGTCTCCTACGATTCGCCTCCTAACTTACATAGAAAACGTCGGATACTTAATTATCATTAGAGGTGGGCGTTCCTACCTTGAGTGGCGGCGGTGAGGTGTAGGATGAGGAGGAAGAGGGGCAGCCACCTGGCGGCCGGGTGGAGAGGCATCGGGTCGGAGGTCCGCGCTGCGTGCTGGCGGAGACGGAAATGGCGTCTTCCTCTTCAACAACAACAACAGCAGCAGCGCCGCCACCACCGACACCGGTTGCCATGGAGACCGAGCGACACCCTGTAGACGGGCGGTGACGTAATCCAGGAAGCGGATTAAGATGCCACCTGCGCGGGAGTGATCGATATTCTCCTCCTCGTCACACCTGCTAATTAGGATACTCGCACCTTTTATTTCAGAGCTTTATGAGCGTTGCTATGGCGACCCAAGGAGTTCAGCCACCTATACAT
>JAQGAZ010003240.1:0-12630 GCA_034692225.1 Polydesmus complanatus
CCCAAATGAGGGTTTTTAAATCGTAGATAACTTACACTAAATTGACACCAATTCGAATGTAAAATAAAAACAATTTTAACTGCAAGATCAGCAATCAAAATTTTGGATTTGAACCAGGTACCTCTGCGATGCAAGCCAGAGCGTTTATCCACTCAGTTACCAACAGCTCATTGTTGAACTGACGTTAATTCTTCTATTTTAAGTTGACTCATTAATAAAGTAAAATAAAGTATGACCTACGTCTCCCTCGGTTAGTTTCATAATAATTATTAATTCTATTAAACTGGTAATTTTACAGTACAGTATTGTGTTTCAAAATCGGAAATTTTGGTTTGAATTTTAAGTTGAAAAGTAAATGCTTCTTAAAATTGGTATCGCAGATGAAATTTATGTAAACAAACGTATACGTAGATTCGTAGAGCGTGTTGTAAGAAGGAGGAGACAGAGGAGTGTCCGTACAATGAAAGAAAAAGATTTGGAAACAGGTATTCATTGTTAAAATTTTAGTATATAAACGCATGCTGGCTGTTCACCAGTCATGAAACGAGGGATTTAGTAAGTGTAGTTTAGTGCACATTTTCTCAATTTGGGGCATCTCCGATTGTAGTGCAAATTGGAAAGTGTAGGATGGAGACAAACAAAAACCGTTAAACTTACCAAATTCTACTTTACATTTTTTTTTGTTTTGAAAACAAAACAAAAAAATGTCGCGGGTATTTTATCACATATTACTAATTATTGGATTCTTCTATTTCACCAATTGCATCGATGCTGAACAATTCTCAACTGAATCGGCAACGCACGGAAAACAAGGTATTAGTAGACTGAATTATTGTAGTTGAATTCATGGTTTTCACTGAATTACCGGTACTCTTTTTAAATTTAATGTTATTGATTTTTTATTTTATAAATGATTTAAACTTTTTTAAATTAATAACTATAATTAGATAAATACATAATTTTTCGTATACCGTAACACAATGTTATTACTTGGAAAACTCATTAAAAAAAATTATTTCATTATTTTAAACAGTCGATATTCAATCGATTTTTAAATAAACAAATATTTTAAAAATCTACGCCAACAGTACTAGAAAATATATCGGAATAAAACCGCAATTTCATGTAACTTGAAAATAAACTTAAAAAGCTTGTTAATTATTGTACAGAAAATTATGTTATTGAATATTTTAGAACAAATCAGAATAATAAAATTATTAAAATAACAAATTTTATCTTTTAACGTAAAAACAAATGTAGCTTTTCGAACGGTTGATTTTAAAATTTTCGATTTAACAATCATAATTATTTTCCCCGCAAATATTAAAAATATTGAAATTATTATTACGACCATGTCATATAACGTACAATGTACATGGTAAAAAAAATAGATTTCATCGATCATTTTATCCGTAAAATAAATTAATTACTTTCTACAAAATATTTCTTTAGGTAAACCAAAATGAAATATCAAAAATGTGTTTTGTTAACAATGTGTAGAAAACCGAATTTATTGATTAAGTTACGTAAATGCTATTATGACGTGAGCAAATGTCCAAAGTAGGCCACACACAGTAAACAGTTTCCTTTTCGCAGCCCTTCAACTTTTTTTTTTTTTTTTTTTGAATGGTTTATCTACTTCGGCCATTAAAAAAATTCTTACTTTCTCTGACCTCTATTTCATAACATCAACTGCTGGCTTTTTTTTCTCCTTCTCCCTACCAGTCTTCGAACATTATTTTAATTTAAAAAAAAAAAAGAAAGCCAACCAGGAAATGAATTTTTTTGTCGGCTTTCAGATATTGTGAACATGTTTAACCTCATAAGAAAAAAATGTAGTACGCTGACCAATTTTTAGTCTATTCAAATTACTATTTCACTCAATTTATCCTGCAATTTAAGATATCGCATTTTATTATTCCGGGAATTTATTTTATTAACGGTGGTTATTGTTTCAGAAAAAAAAATTTGCTGTGTTTAATCTCTTGGGCGTTTACATCTAAAAAACAAAATTTTATTTTACTAAATGTTTCCTTTTGAAAATAAATAAATTGTTTTATTATTTGCCTAAGGAACCCTTTTACTGTATTATACACGCACTTATTATTTTTTATTATTTGCCAAAAAGGTTAACTGATAAGCCAAAAATTTAATTTATAGTATTTTTGTTATAAAAAAAAAATAACTTTAATAGAACATGTTACGTAGCCTATCTTGTGATAGATAAAACTTTTAACTTAATTTGAAAGTATTTATTTGCATAGTAATAATAATGTGAATTAGACTGAGGTAGAAGTTAATTATTAAAAACAATATTAAATCAAAAAAAGTTAACAAAAATCGTGATAACGTTTTAAAAATCTGAGCCGTGCTGTTTAACTACTCAAAAATCTATTTATTTTTTATTTCAAAGAATCAATCGTCAATAGTGTTTATTTATTTCCCGTTTTAAAATAGTTATGTAATACATAAAAAACGTCGCTTTTGATTGATAGTTATTAGTTTCGTACTAAGAAGGGCATTGAACCTGTGCATACGTAAATGAAAAAGAAGAAAAAAAAAAGGAAAACAAATAAGTTGTAAAGAAATTATTCGTGCAATAATCAACAAATAATTGTATTATGTGTAGATATTATATTTTTGTGTTTAGGTTTATTGGGGAAGCAGGAAAATGCCTAAGTTTTCCTTCAAGTGTTATTGTGCTTTACTAAGAGCATTTATCAAAAAAAGACTTGCTTTTAATAGTTATTCTTATGATAATTTGCTGAAGTGTTAGACCGTAACCCACGCGGAACGTTTGCCATTATTTCTGCTTCACATTTCAATCATTTTTTTTTAATCAACCACTTCTCCTAACTTTCTTGTTCTATTAAAACGAATCATTAACACACATCTATTTAAATAACTACAAAATATGAATGCAAACACTTTATTTAGGATATTGGTCCGCACTATCTACTAAGTTAAATAATAATAATAACTTTAAAAAACTGATAAAAGTTTACAAATATTTTTATCATTGGCATGCAGTTATTTTGAATTCATAATACTGTAAATTAATTCGTTTTAATATTGATTTACGAGCCTTCATGAAAAGTTAACAGTACTATTGTGTGAGGTATGTTAGTTTACTACTTCGAGAAAATTAATTTTAGAGCTTACATTTTCAAAGAATAGAAAATCTTAATTAGACTTTGAAAATTAAGTCAACTTTAAAAATACATTGAAAAATGTACCGAATGTCCTCGCCCATTCCATCTTCTCCCCTCATCCTCCTTCACCCACTCCCATTTCATTATTAAACTAACAAGGTTGATACTTAATAACATTACTAATTATTTTTAAAGTTTGGAGAGGAATGACCTCTATTGTAAAACACATAATGTAACATCATCTTAACAAAAAAAAAAAATTTAAACACGTAGCCGTTAAGAGAGCGAGAAATATACTAATGATAATACACGTATGTGAAAAAAATATTTCTGAGCAAGTTCAAAGACTGAAGCGATAAAAATTGCTTTCTCATCTGCCGCTACCAAAAAGTTTACTTTTATTGCTATTATCGCATTTTGTCTTGGCACTTGTATTGAGATAGTGCTAGCTGATTGAAAAATGACAATCAGATGTCTTGCTGGTTTTGACATTATTTTGGAATGCACGAGCTTCTTTGAATATAATAGAGAATGCGAGATTGGGTTGGGGGTGAGAATGATTTACAAAAAGTAGGATTTACCTCAACGTGAATCTTTTTTTATTATTTGGAGCTTTGCTTGTACAGTAGATGTAGGTTAGTGTGCTGAAAAGTCATTAGAGTGAAACGCTATTTGCGACTATACCATTGATATTATTAAATATTTAAAACTTTTATTTCTTGAGAAAGTTTTTCCAACAACAAAATTTCAGAAAAAAAAAAACATAATTTCTATTTTGTTTTGTCTAAACCCTGGCATTATTTTCTTACTGATAGCAATTTGTTTACATTTTTATTTCAGAACAAAAGTTCGATTTCAGTGAAATCGATACACTGAAAATCAGTTCCATTCAACAAAGAACATTATACCGGTAAGTCACGTATATAATGTAATCGTCATTAATTTATTTACCGCGTTACAAATCACCCACTGATACCCATCATTATTTCTTAATGCTCTAGTTTTGACGAAACATCAAAACGTGACTCTGTTCCAAGCAACATTTCGCTGGAGCACCGATCGAGCAATTCAAACAACTCAACTGAGAAAGCAAATTCTACAAGTCAGAGCATTGTTAGAATTATTAGCGAGACTGTTCGTGCTAAATGTTTATTTTTTCTCTTTAAAATTTAGTTCCGCCTGCATCATTGAAAGTGATTAAAAAGGAAGAAAGGATCGAGGAAGCTAAAAAAAACCAAACTGAACCACTGTTGAGCCAACCTCAAAATTTCGTTCCAGTAACCCAGTTTCGAAATGGTCCTTTACCTCAACAATTCAACACGAACCAAGGCCCCCGTAATTTTCGTCACATTCCGTACCCTTTCCCCAATTTCGAAGGTGGGGGAAGGAATAGTTTCCGAGATAATCGCTTTTTTAACGAAGGACCGGTTCGAGGCTTCAACGGCATGCAATTCCGACCTATGCGACCCCCGCTCCCAGCTCATCGCCCACCCCTTCACCAAAAACCTTTTTTCAATCAAGAAACTATTAACTCGCATTTTCAACACGATGACCAAGAGAGCGATGATCACTCAGGAGCGGCGTCACACGATATTTTAGGCAGCGGCAATTTCTATATTATTAAAGGCGGAATCTTTTCCGATCCGGATAACCCTCCACCTCATTTTCGACAGCATCTTCGTCCTACCGCTAACTCGGACTTTTTCAGCGGCTTTCGAGATTTTCAACCATTTACTAATGCTCTCAGTGTCACGCATTATCGGAATGCTATGAAAAATTTACCATCAAACATCAATACGGTTGCCGTAAAAAAGAACAAAACTATCCAAAAAGATAAATTATTAAAGTCGATGAAACTCTCGAATGAAAAATCCGATATTAAAAAAAATTAATAAAATTATTAATAAAATGTAATTATTTTTTTCAAATTAAAAAACAAATGCTGGGACTTTTGCTTTTTGACTTTATATTAGAAACAGCCTAGGTACAAAAATTAATAACTTTTCCAACTAAGAGATAAACAAAAAAACAATACAACTGAAGTACGAACCCACAAAATCTGCAAAATTAGGACATTTTACACGCAGGTTTTTGTCTTGTCTAGTTTTTGACAGCGAAAAAGCTTTTCAATCAACCATCTGGTATTATAGTTTACACGATGATGAACTGTAAAGTACATAAATTGTAGCCTATTAATGACGATTGTTTGAGCAATAGAACGTCATCACATGTGTTCAATACAGCAAATGATAGCTACGTTGCAAAAACTAGTAAAATTTGCGAGGTACCGAGAAATTAGTTTACCCTACTAAATAACAACTTTAAAATGTCGCCATTTTATATTCTTATCGCTTTAATTTTCATCTTAAACTTGGACTGGAATTTGGCCGAAAGGCTATCCAGCTATGAACTTTACAATTGCAACTCGCCACACGTGGAAAATGTTTCACTAGCCAACGTAATTATTATTTCGAAATATAATTATTTTGATGATCCATGAATATTTTCAAGACGTCAGTTATTTAGGTCGTAAACAAACGATTTTACGTAGTGGCTTCAACTACGTCAAGTGACGGTGTCTCGTGTCAAACATTCGAAATTAATTCCGAAAGCAATCCGCCTGAGTCAGGAGTTATTGTAGATAAAGCAAGCGAGGAAAGGTAAAATTATTACAGTTAATTTTTTTTTTTTTGATTAAGAAACGTGTTGCTTCAATACAAAGTTGAGACCCTTAAATTAATACGCGAAAGCAAACAATGCGTACTGAACTCGTTATCCTCAGCTGTATAATACTGTAGCTCTTTTTTTACTGTAGCTTCTTTAACTATTAATCCGGATAAGTGTCAGAACCGGATTTGTAAGTGTTGCGGTTATATAAATAGCCCCAGTAATCCAGTATCAACCAACAAAATAATGACTGCAATGTAGATGCCCTTAAAACGAGAATCTTTATTCTTCATTAGTTTAACGAGAAAGCCGGCTCTAGAAAAGTCCTCAACATACCATAAACCAAAAAAAAAAAAAAAGAATCTTGAACAAATTAATTGTTACAGTACATCGCATAATAACGATGGTGTAATAAAATTAATCTATAAATTAAAAAATAATGGAAGGTAGAATCTCACATTCATTTTAATGACGAGTAAAGAATACAAAACACACTTTGTCGATCAGTAATATTTTTTCAATTAATTTTGTAATACTGTATTTGCATTTTAAATCAATATGTGTCTCATAACTATGGCTTTTCAAAATAACATTGTTTAAAATTAAATGTCTTTTTTTTCATTATACTACAGTATGTACTCGTACAGTAATTTACACAGTCATTGTCATACGGTGCATAACATTTGTAAATCTGTTTAGGTTTTTGGATACCACTACTAAAAATTTAAAACTAATTTTTTATTATTACGGAAACAAATTTGAATAAGAATCTCTCTAACTTACTTTGAATTAATTTAAAAAAAAAATAATTTATTTTCTATCTTCTTAAAAGTGCAAATTACTCTTGGTCGTCTTACTCCAACGGTATATTTACTTACGAGCTCTTCAAAGGATTAAACGGTATCACATAAAATAGAGCGCGTTCATTTAAAAATGAAAAGTAATAATTTTTCATTACTTTTTTAAATTAGGTTATTTAGTCCTGCTTTATTTTAACGATGAAACGTCGTCTCAAAGTTTGGCACTTTTTACTTGCCCTGACAGAGCAATACTTGAAGCTTTTAACAACTTCGGTTCGGCAGCAGCATACCCTCAAAGTAATTTACCAAATAAATATAATCACTTAATAATAACCAAATTATACATTTTCAGCGCTATTGATTATGTCTACTCAACCAAACATTTCGCAAAATGACATCGACGCTCTGGAGAAGCAAGCTAAAACGGTTGCACACATGGCAAATGCAAAATTTACAGCAATTAATCAAACTAATTGCAATTACAATTAATATTAATTAACTACAGTATATTTAAATTTTTTTAGTTATTCTAAATAAAATCATGTAAAATATCAAAGCACTATTTTAGCAATTTCAACCCATATATTGAGGGCACCCTGTACGCTGCTCAATAGTGATTATGAGTAACTGTTAAGCTTTTTTGTCGTCATTAGAATTATAAAATACCGTAAGAAAATTATGGGGGAAAAAATATTTGTTAATAAAATCTCATAATAGCGTTATTACAGCTTTAGGAATACTGTAATAATCCTACAAAAAAGCTTAACCGCAAACTCCCTAATATGCTATCTTTGTAAGTAGAAGCGGGAACGCACCAAGGCGCCTAACCCAACAATAAATAATTATTATTACTCCGAGTAGTAAAGTAATCTCAACCTAAAAAGTTCGCCAGTTCAAAAAAAAAAAAAAAAAAAAATGCGCAGTAAGAAAGGTGCCCCTCTTCAAAGCGGGGAGGAATTGCCAAAAAGGGCCAATATCAAACTGTTTTGTTTTTTAATTAATATTTTGACAGCTTGTGAACGTTTCGGAATTATAAAAAATAGTTTTTAATAAAATGAGTGATGAATATTTTTATGATGACGTAAATTCGTTTGGCTACATTATTAATTAGGACTAAACGCAATAAAAAAATTTTTTAACTACCGTTCGTAAATATTTTGGTGATTAAATTATTAATAAAACAAAATTGAAAAATTCGGTGAGCTTCATTCATTTGTTGGTATTTTCTAACGAACAAAGCCAAACTGGCCTAAATTTCAATAACAAGTTTCTTTTTTCGACGTAAACTAATCATAACCTATTTCAGCCACATGTTCACTGTTTGTATCTCTCCCTATTCTACTATAAGCAGATGTATGACAAATCCCACTAAACGGCAAATTACAATAGGAAAAAACCATAAATTGCATGACGCAACTCAAAAACAAACAAAAGTCTGCTCGGCAAAAACCACTTGTAGCGTTTATTCATAAGTTCGTACTGAACGAGAGTGATCCATAGATTTTCAAACAATCGAAATACAACTTAAAAAATGTCGAGACAAGCGTTCGTTATGTTGTTAATGTTGGTAATTGGTATGTTAATAAGAAAGGGTCAAAGTCAAACACCACCCGGGACGTCGACAAGTGGCACCACTTCTGCTCCCACCACCGGAACAACCAACACCGGAATTTCCACCGCAGGAACTGGCGGAACCAGCTCCAGCACGGGAACCGCAACCACCTTCACTGGTTCCTCTACCACGTCAACACCTTTCACCGTCTCTACCGCTTCCACCAACACAGGAAGTACATTTATCACTACCGCCCTTCCTACAGCGCAAATCGGAGGCACGTATGGACCGTGTCCCGTTTTAAGTCCGGCCCCCAACGTTACACTCCAAAATGTAAACAATATCAATTTGAATTTCTTAATACCATTTGTTGATCAATAATTTTATTGTCGATAGTTGGTAGGAACATGGTATGTAATGAATTATCAACCGGCTAATCCGGGGCCAATCGATGACCAATGCGATCGATTGCAAATTAACCCGAATCAGTTGACTTTGTATTCAATGCCCCTTGGAATGTGAGTTATTTTTTTTAAAAAAAGTAATACCGAGTACTTCATATTTTTTTATAAAATAAATTTGAGATGAGAAAATAATTATTAGATGTAATATTTTTGATCTTATAATGCATGACTGTATTTATGATACTATTTTAAACTCAACTAATTTTAAAATTGGCGCGGAACATGCTCCAAGCACACTGTGTACGTTTATGAATACCACAGTAATATTTTCATGTGCCAATAGATGTCGACTACATGTAGCCTACTTTGATAAGTAAATAGGATCACTCTCACTGCTGAGGCTACGTAGCCAAGTCTATTGGAAGCGCGTCGCTTCTATTTTTAATGATCATTCAATGCTTGCTTTAAAAATGAAATAGATTTTAAAAATCAAAAGTTGTACAAAATTTTTAACTAATATTATTTTAAAACTTAAAAAGTAATTAAATTAAATATACAAACAAACACATTAACTTAAAAATGTTATTGCAATATTGTACAACTTAGCACATTTATAATTATTCATGTCAAAAATTCTGTATTGTCTTATAATATCCTACAGTGTATTTGAAATACATGTACTTGCATTACTTTTAATTTAAAGAAAGTAGCTCAAATGATAGTAAAAATAATTAAAATGTGACCTATGAAGTTAGGAATGTCTAGCGCATGAAGCAAACTTTTAAAAATAATCTTAAAAATTTAAAAAAAAAAATTCAATTATTCTGTTAAATGCAGTCCATAAATTGGCATGTATTCTCTGATCTCCTGATTTAATATAAAAATAGTCAGAAACTAGTAATACAGTCTGCACAGCAGACAGCATAATGTCAATATCTTTCTACGTAACTTCAAATGTGTCTTTCTTACTAGTATTTTTAAAAAAATGCATATAATCTATTATATCTGTTACAGAATTTCTTCTTCAAAATACCAATCAGAATCAGCTACAATCCAGTCAAGCGTTTCCCAAGGAACTTTTATTTACACCATGCCGGGCTACGGTAAACACCCAATACCTGTCACTTTATATAGATCTGATGCTAGAAATCGATAAAAATATGCATCTCATTTTTCATGTCAAGGAAACCCTTTGCAAGGCTACGTCACCATTTTATCATACTCGTCGGTAGGTTTCATCTATAACGTGTGTTGGCTTAACGGTAACACAAACCTACAAAACTGTAAGAATAATATCAAAAAAAAAAAATTCACAAAAAAACACTAATATAAAAATAAAAATTATATTGTGATTTTTAGTGGTATTGTGCGCGGCTAGTCAGGTGGATCCTACCGTCTTTTCAGGACTCGTAGCTAACGCATCTTATTGGGAAAGTCAATGGACTACATCAATGCAACAAGTCAATCATAATAGTTGTCCATAATTTAAGATATCATTTTCCTATTTACATTTGTTAGTTCATTGAGATAACAAGTGTTTTTTTATTGCACGCAATTTCGTTTTACCCGTACAAGTAATTCACCTTTTCGCTTTTTTTAAAAAAAAAGTAATAAATTTTTTACAAGTTTATTAGAATTTGAGTCGTGACGAATGATAAACACACTTTGTTTACAATTCGCTTTTCTGTGCGATATAAATACTGTGCGAAACATATATTACTTTAAAAAAATATCTTAACCATTAGAAATAAATTTGTAAAAAAAAAAAAACAATCAACATAATGTACTGCCAAATATTAATTTTGCAAATATCTTCCTTTCTTTTTTTATTAATGAGCCTAAAACATGTTTTAACAAATGAAATGTTCGAAAACCTTGAAAATGATGAAAAATGCAGCGATGAAGACGCAACATCCAATTTATTAACACAAGTAAAAAATATAGTTTTTTAGGAGAGAAATTGAAAAAAAAATAATTAAAAAAACAGAAAAACTGGCGCTTTATTTATTTACTTTTTTTAATGTGCTGCAGTTCAATGGAAAATGGTACGTTCAAGGATATACGCCACCCTCAGATGTTGTCCCTTCATTTCGCTTTCAATACATCATTATAGAAGCTCACAACGAAACTAAGACTGGCACTTACACCGTTGCTTATGTGGCTTTTGAGTAAGTCACATTTTTCCCTTCGTTTCTTAAACCCGATTTATTATTGATGCAACGCGACCGATTTAATTAAAAGAGAGCACGAAGAATATAATCACGTGTACGACCTGCATGTTGGCCACCAACCGGGGACTTTCAGCTACTGGGATCACAATTCTCGTAAGAAAAAATAACCAACAAAATTTTGCTTAGAGAAAAAAAAAATATATATATATATATGGATTAGCTATGTAAATATGTGCGTCACACTTAATTAAAGTTGACACATTTTGGAATTCCGTGAATTATTAAATTCTTAGTTCCAACGACCGATAAAAAAAAAAAAAAGAAAACTTATTTAATAACAGTGCCTACTGTTTACTATGCATTTACATTTCATTTCATTTGAATTTGGCAGCGTCAAGGGACAGACTTTAATGCAAGTTTTTTTTTTTTATTTTTAGCCGGTATTTTTAAACCCCTAAGTCTAGACGCCAGTTTTAAGCTTTGATGGTTAATTTAAGGTTTATATACCATTTCAAAATATAATTACCTCGTTTAAATATTATTTTATAATTAGTAGTTAAACTGGTCTTGTACGGTAGTTATTATTTTTAAAATTTTGTTGCGCCAGTTTTATCGTTTTAGTCGCCAAAATTTAAATTCCAGGTAATAGTTTCAAAATTGTACGTGCTGCTAATATATTTTTAGATCTAAACAGTATTTTCAAGCTGTAATAATTTATAATTCAAGCTTAACTTTTTCGACGTTGAATTTTTAAGTTTGACCACCCTCGAAAAACGAATCTAAATCTACGGAGGTCCAAAGCAGCTTTTATTAAAGATTTATCAACAGAGTTTTAGGTTGTAATCAATAATGAAAATTCCTTTCTAGCTTTTTTTTTTTATTTATTTTTTTTTATACCTCCTTTATTAGTGTTTTCAAAATTTCCCAGCTGCGCATTTATTAGTTTCTTCAAATATCGTAATTATATTATATTAAGTTACGGTTCTTTAATAACATTTTATAATAATAGAATGAATTTTTCAGCGTGCTTAACAACGTGCGTGCGGATAATAGTGGATGACGGCGACGGAATGGTAATGCACACTAGGTCTTCCGATTCCCGCATTGGACAATGTAAATAAATCAATCAAAAATCGAATAATAATTATTATTACTGAAATCACCGCTCATTAACGCAATTTCCTCATAGTTTTGATTATAGCATCAAAAATTGAAAATTATTCCGAGGATAAAGTTCGTGCCCTTTTTAAAGTAGCCGTTTCGAAATGCGCGGTCAGTCACGAATTCATACGTTACAAGCATCACACTTGCAACGAAACAATAAATAAATAAAATACGATTGGAAACAACCGCAAAAATTAAACTTTTTGCGAAATAGTTAAATCGAAATTGGTCATCAAACTTTTACCCTGTCCCCATAAACCTGGGTTAGGCTGGTCAGAATGGAACAACAAAAATACTTTTTGAATGTATAGTGTAGGCCTACAGTGAAAAACAAAATATTTTTCATCCTCAATATAAAAATCTGCTGTTTTAATTAAATGACTAAAATATTCTATCCTACAATAAAAGCTTTGAGACTAAAATTACTTTAAAAAAAAAAATTTTTAAATAAGATAAAATTTGGAACGGTTGACTCATTTTGTCGTAAGACATAATCCTATTCAATTACGGTTATAATTATGCTAATTTAAACTAAATTTAATGTTAATTTTAAAGTTTAAATAAAAAGTATTATACGATAACTACTTTTCATTTTTTTATATACATGTTTTTATAAACATGCAGTTTAATATTACTTCTACCGCAAATATAGTGTCCATAAAGATAAAGTATAGTTTTAAAAAATTCATAACTAAGTCAATTTTTAAGGAAAATCGATTT